>VDFB02000020.1:11877046-11911345 GCA_007258455.2 Sequoia sempervirens | reverse complement strand
AAGGATTCTTTGTGCTCCCTATGTTGATGTTTGCTTGAGACAGTTTCCCCCAATATGATGGTAGTAGCACCTTTGTTCTTTGATTCTGCCTGTTTTGAGAAGTCTTGTTTATAATGCATTCTCTGATAAATAACCACTACAGATGACATTATTTTGATTTGTTGCTCTATTGACTTTGGAATATCCTGTTTTGTCTGACCTGTTTCCTTGAGTGGATAATGTTGGATATCTTCATACATGATGTCCTCAGTTTGAATTTGGGATATACATGATCCCAATGTTAACAACTCAGTTTGATTGTAGGAATCAATAACTTGCTCTTTTGTGTAATAATGTCAGGAGTAAAGGAATCCTATTCTAAATGAAGATCATCTATGTATTCGTCCAAAGAAAGCATCTCATGGGTAGATGGAGGAGTATGTGCTATATGGATGTGATCATCATTTGTGATATCTTGTATAGATAGGAGAGTTTCCATTAGATCATTGTAGTATCTTGGAGATACAAATTCTTGATCTTGATTAATTTTGGAATTACTTTTGACATGCTTTGGATCAAGTTATTGACATGGGTCAATTTCAAATGATGGATTGCTTATAAAGGGTTCTTGGATGTCGTCATTAGACATGGGAAGCAACCTAATATCCTCTTGATCTTTGGGTGGACTTAGGTCAAATGTTGAGCTAAGGATCCCTTCAGTATCTGTAACCATGAGGTCAAAGGGTGTCAATATGTCTTGGAAAGGACCATTGCTAGACCTTGGTGAAAGATGTTGATCATGCTTTGGAATAAATTCTTGAGATGTGTTCTCTAACTCATTAGGTGATGTAGAGACATTTTCAACATGATCATTGGTCGATGGGTCATGGATTATGTCAATAGGATCAAATAATTCTAACACTCCTTGAAATTATAGATCACTAAAAAGTGGCTCTTGATGTATGGTGAGTTGATCATCGGATGGGGTAGAAACATCTTCAATGTGCTCATTAATGGAGAGATCTTGAACATTGTTTTCAACAATTGTGGCAGAGAGATTGCCAATGTCTTCAACCATAGGGTCAAGTGATGTTGACATTTCTCGAATTGGATCATTGTTGGGTATTGTTGGTGGATTTTGATCATGATTGAAAAGTGACTCTTGATATATGTTGATTTGATCTTCAGATGACGTAGAAACATCTTCAAGGTGCTCATTGACGGATAGATCTTGATCATTGTTTTCAACAATTGTGGTGGAGAGATTGTCAATGCTATCACTAGTGGTTGAATCCTGATCACTATCCTGAATAGTTATTATTTTTTTATCAATAAGGTCTTGGATGAGATTTTTGAGTCAAATACAATTTGACGTTGTGTGTCCCTTTACTTTGTGAAAGTCACAAAGGTGTTTCTCGTCATACCAAGGTGGTTTTACTAGGGGTTCTTGATAGTTCTCATAGACTGGTATTTTAATCAGATTTTCCTACACCAACTGTTGCATGACCGATTCGATTGGTTTCCCAAGTGGTGTGTATTTTCGTTTGTTATCTTGTGAGATTTATGTTCGTTGAGATGATTCTTGTCATGATTGATCTTGAAGATGTGATGACTAATCTTTGAGATGTGGTGATTGATCTTCGAGATGTGGGGGTTGGATTTGTTGATGTGGTCGATCTTGATATCTAACTTCTCGACATTGGAGATATTGTTCTTGATGTGGTTGTGGACACAACTCAATGCTTTGATGACATGGTTCAACCAATGGAAGAGTGTATTGATTTTGGGGTGGAGATGTCTCTTGGCTCAATAATTCAATTAGTTTGGAAAAAATGAAGCAAGTTGATCTAGCAAAATTTGATCTTGATTTTGATTTTGATTTTGACTCCCTTGATATAGTTGTTTTGGATTTTGTTCAAGCAGATTTGGTATGTACACTTGTGGTGTTTGCATGGGATTATGGACAAATTGATTTTGGACAATGTTCTAACTCGGGGTGATTCTTAGATTTGGCATGATAGGTTGAAATTGAACATTGTTGTATTTGGGAATCACATTTCCTTGATTTTGCATGGTGTTACCTTGACTTGGATGAATGCATGGAGTCCTTAACATATTGTTTGGACTTTGAACAACATTTGTATGATTTGCAAACATATCCATCCCAAAGTTTACCAAGTGTGGATTTGAAATTTTCATGTTTGGAAAACTTGTACTTGATATATTCACATTTGGCATGTATGGATTTGGTGGGATGATGTTGTTTTGTAGAAGACTCATACATTGATTATTTGGTTGATAGATTTGTATGTTTGGACTTTGATTTAAATCTACCATAGGTATGTTTCAATTTTTGACCTGGCAATTATATTGCTGAAAACAATGAGGTCAGAGATAACATCCCATGTAAGGAACGTAAAACATAAATGTGAGCTGATAACTAAGTGGCATTGTATGATTTGATAGTTTGGTTGACTTGGATTATCATGATATATGGATTGAAAGTTTATATTCCATGTTCTTTGTGTTTTGGATTTTTGTCAAAAGCACCCCAAGTTTAGGACCAATGAGATGAGATGACGGATGAAAGGGGTGAATGATATGGTGCCCAACTTTAGGAACTTTGAGGATACTTGACTTCAGAACCTGATTTTTTAGTTCTGGAATTTATCGACGGATTTGATTTGATTTGATTTGATTTGGATAATGAACAACAGAATCAGATGCTGGATGTTATCAATGGATAAACTTGGCTCATGAGAGAATAATCTGACTGGAAAAGGAAGACCATCTGCCACACCCAACAAGTGACATCGACTTTTGATTCAAACATGTTTGATTTTTCCAAGGTCAAATTTCGTGATGATTTGATTGATGTTTGAGATGGATGAAATGTCGATTTGATCCTAAACTAGAACGGGAAGAATTTTTTTATAAGACTAAGATATTGAAGAACATGTTTTTCCCTAAGAGTACTTCAAACCAAAGATCAATGTTTTCGAAGGAACCATAAGACAAGATAAAAAAGCACATGTGTGGGTCCAATTGATTTAAACTTGTTTAATGAATTGTTTTTTCCACAAACACACTTCTTGTTTTAGCTTTCAAACTGAATGTCTATGTCTCAATTTCTTTTCATCCCACAAAATCCATTATGTGGAAATCTAGAAAATCAAGGGGATAGTTCCCTAATGTTGACCTTAGGAAAAGAAAATTGAGATGAAACTAAAATGCTTAGAAGCCTCTAAGGATGAGAATCCTAAGGGCAAGCAATACACACGTGAATTCATTCAAGGATATTTTGCTTTCTCCCAAAGGGTTTGAGATTTGATGCTCATGTTGAATGTTTGTTTCAAGTCATCACAATGTTTTGATTTCAGAACAAATCACAAACCATGGATATTTGACAATATTTGTTGAGTCCCCACCATGTGTTCAGCTACTTACTTTCAAAGATGGTTAGATGTTTAATCATTACTGTGCCCCTCATCATATATACTTCATCTCACAAACCTAAAAGGCACTGCAATTATCCGTTTTGCAACAAATAGATATGAATTTAAATAAGGGTTTGGAATATTTTCATGATCTTATGGGGACTATCCACGATGAGAGAATGTTTTCTCATTTTAACAACTGGGTGACATTGTCTTTTCCTCGCAACCACCATCCCTGCAAAGTCGCCGATCGAAGCGTGGTTTTGCCAATGCTCCTCGGCATAGCCTTTCCTGCAGTCTCTAAGATAAAACAAAAGTGAGCAAACACATTCGTAGTTCGATCAACCTTCATTTAGAAACAAAAGGAGAACACGCGCAACATGTTCCACTCACACTCACAAAGTTTGTTCAATTTTAGGATCCCAAACTGAAGTGTGAAGGTAATTAATTACACAACTTAATGTCACCAAAAGCCTTTTGATTCTCAAGATTGTCATGAGGCGCGAGAGAAGTGCATACGTCTTTTGATGATATTACTTTGTGTAAGTAATTACAAAAAAATGAAAACACTCATTCATTTTAACCTTCAAAGCAATGATTTTGACTCTTTTTAAGCACCAAAGGAAAAATGAAGATTGATTGTTCAATTGTTAATCCAAAATCGTAAATCTAGTAAATTGCCTAAGTTCTTTTTAATCCCTTTTGTAGCAAGAAATGGAAATTTTCCTTGTTTTTTTTAAACCCAAATGAAAATTAGTGAGTCCTAAAGAGCATGAAGGTGACAAAGTCCTTAGAAGTGGGATTCTAATTTCTCCCCAAAGTGTTCAAAAACACTTGATACAATGATGTGATAATACTTTTTCTTTGAATTCCATGCTCCATGATCCTTTAAAACCTTCAATACAAGCTCCAAATATTAGATGAAATCAAGAAACAAGAAGATATGAGGGTTAGATAAATGATTAAGCATAAAAACCCTAAGATTTAGCCCAAGTTTCATTGTGATTTGTCATTAGGTGAAAATTTGAAAATTTTAAACCTATAAAAGTTAATAAATACCTACACCATTGGATATCTTATGACATTCTACCCCATTTCAAAAAAAAAAGCTCCAAAAAAGACCCAAAAATGACCAAGATATGACCATTTTAAGATTGAGTGCAAATGCAAGAAATCAAAAGAGATGCAATTTGAAAAGGTTAGCGGTGCAGTTTGAGCCCAATGATGCAATTTGAAAAGGTCAGCGGTGCAGTTTGAAATTTTGAATTTTTGGGCGAGAAGACCTCAACGATGGAGTTTGGAGTTTGAAGCGGTGTTGTATGGCGTCGCTAGGATGTCAACGGCTCTATATGGTGCCGCTAGACTGTCAGCATCTCTGTTTCCTGTAGACACAAAACATCAACAAAAAACCATGAAATTTTGCCAAAAAAACATGTTAAGAACTTGAGATTTTCCCTCCTTCTAGCGCCAAAATGTGAATGTCGATTATAGACTTGCATAAACACAACAAACAATCACATAATTAGATTCATATGCAAGTTAAACCAAACATTCCCCATATAATTCATTTACAATGCACAAAATAAGAAATAAATGAAGAACACAACAAAGAAATCTATTAAATCCTATTAAAGCAAGCAAACTCTTAATCCTATGGGGGAATTGGTGTCATTTTGATGTGGAAAATGGCCCTTTCCCAATCCCTTGTAAGCTTTGTGATGACTTGATGAAGATTTGATGCTTCCTTGGAGAAATTCTTGCATAACCTAGCTAAGAAATGATAAAAATGGATGAATAATGGATGAACTTGATATGAAGATGATAACTTTGCCTCAATTCTCCTCCCCAAATGAGCATTATGATTTTGCATTGATTGTGTCTCCTCTAAACAAATAGAGAAGGTCTCTATTTATAGATGTGAATGATGGAGGATTTGAAAGATATGGAGGATGTGGGACAAAAGATAAACCAGTGACAAGATGCCACTTGCCATCATGCTAATGGACAAAGGTGGAGCACATTTTGATCAATGTGCCAAAGAGGGGGATATTTAAAATTCAAAAGATGGCTTGAAGGATGAAGTGAAAGGTGAAGTTAATGTCACATGGCTCAAGAAAAGGACTTGTAAGATGAGTTAAATTCCTTGTTGGAAGGACACATCCTTTTGGAGGGATTTTCAAATTTGGGGAATATTCCAACCATTGGTGCTTTTTATAAAGTAATTAGAGATTTAAATAATTCAAAATAAATGATTTATCGAGCAAGTGGAAAAAGCTAGAGGATGTGACATGGATTAGGATTAGATTAATTAGGATTTGATTAATTTAATAGGAGATTAGATGATGTGACAATTTTGACTTAGATTTTAGGATTTATTTAAATCAAAATTGAGAGGAATGTGATTCAAACTTGATTTAAATAAATATTTTTGATTTATTTAATTAAAGAGAGGTGTTGTTAGCTTAAATTAAATAAGAATTGATTTAATTTAATAAGATAACCTTAGAGATTTAATCAAATAAAAGGGATTATTTAATTAAATAGAGACTATGAGGTTATTTAAATAAAAATGATTTATTTAATTAATAGGAGATGACAACTTAATTAGATAAAATTGATCTAATCCAGTTAAGAGAGGAATTTGATGACAAGCCGAGAAGATGATTCAGGAGGAAACAATGTTAGAAAATCAAGATCAGGTGTGTAACGTCAATCAGTACATTTTCCATGTCTACAGATTCCTCAAAAAGATATAATCTCAGAAGATGTAAAGGATAGGTGATTGAATATTGGACTAGCCACTCTCGTGTTTCTTCCAATAGAAGGGACACTATACAAAGAAAAGGTGAAGATGGTACTGTAGTGCAAAAAATTGTATACTCTTGAAGAAAGAGGCAATTTCATGCTTTTAATTTGGACCTATTTTGGCATCCTTGCATTAATTATTCCTTAAACTTGCCATTTATAGGCCCCTAAGACTCATAATTTTGGACCCTAAGGCTTATCCCATCCAAAAATTATACAAATCCCAACAAATAACATTCAAATTATTCAAATTCTAGAAAACCCACCTCAAAAACCCCTAGTGGGACTAAGTCGCCCAGGGTGGCGACTTAGTCCCTTTTTGGCGGATTTTACAATTTTGAGTGAGAAAATAATCGACTTAATTCAAATTTCTTCTAGATGTCGGCCTGTGAGGTCAAAATAATGAATAATTAGGTCTAAATTCCTATAAATATAAGTTTTTAGGTCATTTAAATTCACAACATTTAGTCATTTCAACAAACAAATTCAAGAGTCAAGTATTGAATATCTTTCACAAGAAGATTCATTTGTTTCTCTACATCAAAGTTGAAGCTTTAGGGTAGCAAGTTAGGGTTTTTTCAGGTCTTCAAGCTCACTTTTTTTCCAAGATCTCATATTGCAAATGGTTGATTATGGATGCCTATGGAGAATCATGGAGAAATCTAGGTTGAGGAGATGCAACTAGCCATCAAATCAAGCCTAAGGACTTGTTTTCAAAGTGATTCCATCTTCCATTTTCTCTCTATCTTCATATTAAGGAATCTTTGCATGTCATTGAGATTCATTTCTAATGTGATTTAGTGTCTCTTGGAATTATTCTTGTATTGTTCTAAATCCATTTGTGCATCTTATTCTTGCATGATAGAATGGGGTTGCATCTTGTTTCAAATTTCCTAGTCTTAAACACACTTAGGGCTAGGGTTTTATGTTGTTTTCATTATCTTTTCAAGGTTTAAATACCAACTAGGGGTTTGACCAAGGAAAACCCCCCATTATAAACCAAATTATATTCTATTTTGTAGGTGTTTTCACATAATCGGATCTGGGTTTCAACAGGAAAACAAAGTACAGACTGAGGGCTTCTTTTTCCACTTTGAGATTTTTAGAAAAGAAAAAGTGGACTAAGTCACCAATAGTGGTGACTTAGTCCCACTGCACATTTTTTTCAAAAGTTTTTGTAGATCTAGATACCCATTTGGTTGAAACGGGCTCCATAGCAGTTTCCCAAATCTGGGACTAAGTCGCCCAGCTTGGTGTAAGTGTCCCAGTTGGCTAGAAAATCAAAATTTCTAGAATTTCAGAGACATCTACAGTCTTCATTCCAGCCTCTGTCGATTTCCAGGTGCACTCTTTCAATTTGGCTTCTTTATCTTATTTTATATTGCATTTAATCTATCTTTTTGCATATCATAATATGTTTTCAAACAATTTGCATTTCATTAGTTTTGCATTAGCATTCAATTACTTTTATCAATTCTTTGCATTTCGGACATTCCATTTAGACATATTTTAATCATATTAGCATTAGTCTCTAGTGAACCACCTAAGTTTTTGTGGGATACCTTTCTCCTTTTAGATGCAAAACCCTAGAAGTGTAAGAGAGAGCCTATCCCCAAAAATTTGCAGTTCATTTTGGTGAACTTGCATTTAGAACATCCTACTTCTAATTTAGAGTGCTTTTACATCCTAGGAATAGCTTACATTAACATTTCATTGCATGTTGCATTGTTTAATTTGCATCATAGGGTTTTACAACTTGCATTAGTGAAAGGATCCTTTAAGCTTGAATTATTGCACTTCATCTCCTTGAACAATAATGAAATTTTGCATATGCACTTTAGATTTGCATTGTACAGCATAGAACACATAAGCATCCATTAAAAAATTCAGGAAAACTTAAACAATACTCCTACTAGGACTAATTCGCCACCTTGGGCAACCTAGTCCCAGTACACATTTTGCATCTCTGTTTTCAACATTCAATTTCCAATTTCTTAAGTTGTTTGTTTCAATTACTTTTTTGTTTCAGTTCAGATATTTTATGTTACATTTTAATCATTAGAATTATCATCATTTACTTTCATGGCAATTATGGATAGCATTATACTTTTGCAATTTTTATTTTCAGCATTAGTTTCTAGTTCATTTAGATCAGAAAATGCAAACAAAAACCTCAACACATCAAATGCAACAATAAAAACAATGCTTCACTTTTGAAAAACTATATCATCCAAACCTTTTAATAATGATGACTTGGATAAGTTAGATGAAGCTCTATAGGGCTTCCTCTCACTCAGTTCATCCACTAATTTTTGTGGTGAAAAACCCAAACCAACCAACGATAACTTACCTCCCAAACCTTTTAGTAGCGATGACTTTGACATGTTAGATGAAGCTCTTCAGGACTTCATCTCACAAAATCCATCCACTAAGGTTTGTTGTGAGAAACCTAAAACAAAATATGTCAATGTAATTCAACCTCAACTAGTCCTTTACCCACCTTCACATAAATCTCAATCTCCACCTAAACCCGAGTTTACCCTTTACCCACCTAAGCATGATGTTGTTGCTCACACATATTACAATAGAAATAATCTACAACCACAACAATCCACTCCAACACCCTTACCTTTACCCAATCCCATATTTCCTAGTGCTCCTCACTTAAATTCACACCTTAGGGAGTACGATCTCGTTGAACAACTTAAAAATACTCCTGCAAGGATATCCCTTTGGGATCTTCTTCAAAATTCACCAAACTATCACTCTATGCTCCAAACAGCATTGCAACAAATAGTGGTTCTTCCTGGTACAAATGCAAATGATGTGGTAGCTCTAATACAAGGAATGAATGTAGTTAATGTAGACATTACCTTCCATCAAAATGAGCTCCCTCCATTAGATTTAAGGAAGCAAAATGAATCCTTTATGATAATAGCCCAATTCAATAGAATAGGCATCAAACGTACCCTTGTTGAAAATGGCTTTGCCCTTAATTTTTGTAGTGTGAAACTTCTAGATAGATTACGTGTGGATAAATCAAAAAAATAAAATTTGATTCCTTATCTATTAGATGATTTGACAATATCACAAAGCAATCACTCGGTGTAATTACCTTACTTATTACAGTCAGAATGGCTACCTTGCAAACTCCTATTCATGTCATGCCCTATGATCTTTCGTACAATATTCTTTCGAGAAGACCATGGATTCATGAGATGCATGCAGTGCCTTCAACCCTTCATTAAATAATGAAATATGTCTATAACAATTTTTTTTATCAAGTTGAAATAGACCACGAGCCTGAGAGTCGCTTACAACTTGAAAAAGGAACAAGTCCTCTGAACTCATTAATTCCAACATCTCACATAGAACCTCTTGAGACCAAAAAACAAGAAGAAATTGTGTCTAAATTGCTAGGTGATGATTGGGGATCATTGGAATTCACACCTTCATTTATGGGCGAATATATAATAACACGAAAAGAGGATGAGAAACACTTGAACAACCAATGGTTATGTCAACTTAGAATTCAGAAGAATCTTCCCACGCATCTACCTCATCTACTTCGGAAGAAAATACAACTCACACAACCAATTTCGATGAGATAGATTATCAACATCTGCCTAACCCAAAGGAAATGGAAAGACTTTACGGAAAAGGTTATGAACTCGTGAAACAATTAGGATACAATGGTAAAGGATGTGGCAAACATGAAAAAGGCATTCAAATTCCTATAGAACCTAATACACAAGATACAAAGACTAGTTTGGGATATTTTTTTCTAAGATAACAAAAGAAACTCAACAACCATCGCTAAACATCAATACCATCACATGTAAACCAAGAATTAATCTCACACTAAAGCATCCTAAATTACTTGATATGGATTTACCACCATCATGGGAGTACTTTGGCAATGATGAAGCCTTGAAACAAATGTTAGGCACTTCTGATAAGAAATCTTCTTCAAAGAGAAAACTTACCTGTGCTATGATTAGTACCAAACAAAAAGATATTGCTACCAATGAGAAAGACACAAGCATGGAACCATATGATCCTGAATTTCCTAAGTCAAATGTGCTTCCCTCAGGAGATACAATTGATGTACCAATAGATGTAGATGATAAAGAAAAATTCATTAAGATAGGGAAGTGTCTTGATGATGAAGAACAAGAGGAGACTGCAACTTTGCTTCATGACTTTCCTGAAATTTTTGCTTGGAAATATTCAGACATGCCAGGAATCGATCCAAAGATAGTGACACATAACATTGTTCTTGCTGAAAATGCTAAGCCTGTTCGACAAAAGATACGCAAAATGAATCCTAAAATAGCCTTGCTTGTTAAAGGAGAACTTGAAAAACTCCTTGACGCATGTTTCATTTGACCTATGGATTATTCTCCTTGGATCTCAAACATTGTTGCAGTTGCAAAACCTGAAAATCATATTAGGATGTGTACAGATTTCGTGATTTGAATAAAGCCTCTTTAAAGGACGATTTCCCCTTCCTAATATCGACATGATCGTGGATTCAACTGCGGGACATTATTTTTTGTCATTCATGGATGGATTTTCTGGATATAATCAAATCTTTATCAATCCACAAGATCAGTATAAGACAGTATTCACAACCATTTGGGGGACGTTTTGTTGGGTTATGATGCCTTTTGGATTAAATAATGTAGGCACAACCTATCAATGAGCCATGACATTGATATTTCATGATTACATACATAAAGTTTTGGAAGACTATGTTGATGACATCCTCACCAAATCATTAACAAGACAAGACAATGTGAGTGTCCTTCAGAATATCTTTGAATGGATCCGTAAATAAAACATGAGACTAAATCCCAAAAAGTGTGTCTTTGGAGTAGATAGTGGAAATTTTTTAGGGTTTATCACATCTCATAGAGGCATTGAGGTTGACACAAAGAAAATTGATGCTATAATCAACATGCCACCTCCTAGAAACATTTCCCAATTGTGCATGTTACAAGGAAGAATTCAATCCATCCATCATTTTGTCGCCTCCTTAGCCGATCAAACGTTACCTTTCACACATCTTCGCAAAAAGGATGTGCATTTTGATTGGAATGAGGATTGTAAATAGGCCTTTAAGAGTTTGAAGGAATACCTTGCAACTCTGCCTGTTTTACAACCCGATATGCCAAACGAACCGTTCATCCTTTATATACTCACATCAACCCATTCTCTTGCAGCATTGTTGGCTCAACAAGATGAAAGTGGTAAATAACATCCTGTTTATTACATTAGCCGGACTCTAATAGATTATGAAACGTTGTACACACCAATTGAAAAACAATGTTTGGCTCTTGTATTCGCTACTAGTAAGTTGTGACACTATTTACTAAATCTGAAAATACAAGTCATGACAAAAATTGATCCTCTTAAACATCTTTTTAATAAAATAGAATTATCGAGACATCTAGCTAAATAGGTAATGTTGTTGACTGAGTTTGACCCTAATTTTGTTTCAGAAAAATCAATCAAGGGTCAAGCTTTGACCGACCACTTTTCCAATGCTCCTTCTCCTTTAGCACTACCTAGCAATGACTCTTTTCCCGATGACAGTGTGTTGACAATAGAAGTTCCTACATGGGAATTATATTTTGACGAATCCAAGTGTAGAACAGGCTCTGGTGTTGGGGTTATATTAATTCCACCCATAGGAAATCCTATTCCCTTGTCATATAGATTAAATTTCTTGTGTACGAATCACACAGCTGAATATGAGCCGTTAATTGTTGGATTGTGTGCTACTTTAATCATGGGTGTCAAAGATATTAAGATCTTTGGAAATTCGCAATTAGTGATCAAAAAAATAAACGACGTCTATCAAGCTAAACATGACAAATTATCAAAATATAAGGATCTCACAATGACCTTTTTGGCACAATTTGAATCATTCACCATTGATAACATCCCACGAAAAGATAATCAACATGCGGATGCAATGGCAAGTGTTGCTTCTCTTATATCACCTCAAGATCCTTCAAAGGACGTCACATTCACTGTTCATCCAATCATGAAACCCTCAATCACTGATAAATTTGAAGACGTGTTAACAACAATCAAGGACGACTCGAGTGAATGGTATGATGCCATATATAACTATTTAAAAGACAATACCTTTCCCGAGTCAACAACAAACAACACCCAAACTCATTTAAAACAATTAGCAACCAAGTATATAATCCTTTCCGACATGTTATATACAAGATCCTTTGATGGTCTTTTACTTAGATGTATTATGGATTTTGAAATCAATATGGCACTCAAACAGGCTCATGCAGGCACCTGTGGAGACCACTTTGGAGGAAAGACCTTAGTGCAAAAACTCCTTTGTATGGGATACTATTGGAAAAATATAGAAAAAGATTGCTATGCGTATGTTAAGCGATGTCACAAATGTCAAGAACACAATAATTTGATTCATGCTCCTACGTATGAGCTTCGTGCCCAAATACCTATTTGGTCGTTCTTTGTATGGGGATTGGATCTCATTGGGAAAATCTCACCACCATCTACTGCTGGACATACATTTATCATTACTGCAACCAATTATTTTACAAAATGGGTAGAAGCTATTCCTCTTCGATCCACCACTACTGATGTGATATGTCATTTCATATTGGAACACATTATTGCTCACTTTGGACTCCCTTCTGCATTAATCTTAGACAATGGAATGCCATTTAAAAACAATGATGTGAAGAAGTTCCTAGACACATTTCATATCCAACATCGCTTTTCAACACCATACTACCCACAATCTAATGGTCAAGCTACAAGAACTAATAATATTCTCAAACAAATCCTCAAGAAAATTGTTAACCAATATCACAAAGATTGGCACATGCAATTACAATATGCGCTATGGGCCTATGAAACAAGTGTTCGATCATCTACAGGAACTACACCCTACAACCTTGTTTATGGTATCGAGGCAATCATGCCCTTGGAGTTAGAAATCCTGATATTAAGGATTGCTCTTCAAGGTCTTGTTGATAATGACACCTATAAGGAACAAAAATTACACCAACTTGAAATACTCGATGAACAGTGCATTAATGCTCTCGAGCATCTCCAAGCCTACACTAAGCAATTACAACGTAAACATAATCATCATGTCATCCCTTGGACATTTGATAAGGGCAATTTAGTCTTATATGAAAATCAACAAAACACTATTGTCAACTACGTTGAAAAAGGAAAATTTAGTCCTAATTGGTTAGGACCCTATATAATCAATACAAATTATGGATCTAGCACTTACACATTAATAGAGCTAGATGGTACACCCCTCAAAGACCCTATCAATGTCGCACATTTGCGTAGGTATTATGTCTAGTCCCTTTGAATGGTATGAATGGTAAAGCAATGTTGTTAGAGCTATCAGATTATATCCTATATGCTTTCACATTGCTTCGTTCTCGACAACCAGTTATGTGTGTCTCTTGAGCACTAAGGTAATTATTTAATTTATTTTATAATTACTTTAGGTTTCATACTATTCAAATTCATTTTGTGTGTTATGTTAAGTTAAATCATCAGTGCATTTAATTTAGCATAACATACTTAATCACCATGTTGTATCTAAAAGAAACAGTAACAAGTTTTAATTAGATCACATAAGTTTTGTTCATGAATACATTAATTAAGTAATCTTACAAAGGCTATTTAATTAATCACATTTCCATTTAACATTCCACACATAAAGACAAGTAATAAAACATCAAATGCTCACATATATATATATCAAAAGTTTTTTGTACATGTCATCAATGTATACAATCTCACTAAGGTCTGTGACTACTTGATCCCTTGGGATCTGGTACTTGTGAGGGGCCGGTAGTAGGACGATGGGAGACGGTTGTATGCGATCATGATAACAATCTGTCGAATTTGAGTGCAAACTCTAAACCTTGTATCCGTCTAAGGGCCTCCTGCTGCTCCCCTGCTATCTGATCCATCTCCGCCTGTAGTTGTGCTACCTCTGCCTCTAGTCTCTCAACCTTTACTGGAGTCTGGGATGATTGTGCCTCTGTTGCAGTCTCAACTTAGCGGACTCATCTCCTCAAACTCTCATATGTTGCCTGTAATCTTGTGAATGTCCTAAGTGACTCTAGATCCTACTCCATAATGGGTGGGGGCACATAATCTAAGTCCATCTCCTCCTCATCAATAGATGTTGGAACTATCTCTACAACTGCTTAATGATAGAGATCCTGCCAATCTCTCATAGCTACTACAAGGTAAAAACAATACACATCATACTTGCCTATGGTACTGACGTCATATGCATCAGAGATTGGAGGCTCATCGTGATCCGAGTACTCAGAGTCACTCTCGACAACATTATATAAAGTGATCTGTACTATATCACCTGGTCTCTGGGCACTCCGCACTGACCTCCTAAAAAAGGGTCGTGCCCTAGGTGGTCTCTGAATTTTCCCGAATTGCTGCATGACTTGATTATAGTAGAAGGGATGTACTACATGATCATGTCGGCCAACCAAAAATCTGTCTAACTGTAATCTCCTCAATTGCCTTGTGTGATCTGGCCACTGAATTTCTAGCTGATAAGGTCTCCACAAGATCTCGTCCTCCTCCAGTTGGTCAAATCTCACTCTCCAAAAGTGTAAATCCTCATACTGCCACAACCGTCGTAGAGGATAGCCAAAGGCCCGAGGATACCCCACTGATGTTGGACACAGGAAACTGATAGGTCTAATACATGTGATATGCTCAAGGCACCAAACTTGTAGAAGTGTGCAGTTTACCATTCTTTCCACCTCTCGAAACACAAATTGACCAAGATCATAATATAAATGTGCTAGGATACAACGCCCCCAGGCGTATATTGTCTTGTGCTCTGCCATCCTGTGTACCAGGTGTACTAGTCCTCCCTCTAGGTGTGTTTCCCGCCCATTTGGGATGAGTACTAGTGCCACTGTGTGCATCATGATCTGTCTCACAACTGGGGCTTATGAATACAACATCACCAGATCGATTTGTCCTCTCACCCACTCATCATGCATTGGACCATCTAGACAATAATGCATATCAGCCTTTTGCTCGTAAAATGTATGGTCTCTCAAGAAGCATACCCACTCTCCTTGAATTGGAACTCAGAGAATACAGTGGACATCCTATAGAGTAATCGTCATCTCACCAATTGGAAGGTGGAATGTACACAGTCTTTGCCCTAGTGCTCAGCTAGTGCCATCAACATAGCATCATGGTACCTCATGGGGGCAATGAGGTACGCCCAATAAATCCCTATAGCATGCAGGTGCTTTGTGTCCTCTATTGTAAGTGCAAGGGCTAAATCTCTCAGAAAACTTAGTTGCCTACCCCTCAAATGCTAATGCGAATGGGTGGGTACCTATCAAAAACACAAAAATATGCTCTATAAAAGTGGTCTTTATGTTTTGAATTTCAAAATGACATAAACTAATAAAATGTAGAACTCTTGTTGAAGTTTATTCTTGTAATTTTTCAAATTTTAAAAAAAAATTGATATTTTTTTATCAATTTAAAAGAAAATTTTGTAATGCTAAAAATTTCAAGAAAAGTGGCATTCAGTTGACGTCAAGAAACAAATAGAAAAAAAAATCATTTTCTCCTGTTTTTTCCCAAGTAGGTGACTTCAATATCTAGAGCATGGAAAAAAATTGAAAATTTGATCGATATTTTTCTCATAATAACGTTTTAAATTCAAACTAACCCAAATTTGATGGTTTTTCAGTTGACATGAACTACTGTTTTTTTTTTTTTCATTTTCAAAAAATAAATTATACCCTTTTGAAGAGGATTCTCTCCTCTAGGGCATCATATATTTTTCAATTTATTTTATGATGTTTTACTAATTTTTATTTAATTTCAAATCAACCTCTTTTTGAACTTGAACAACTTACTTGCATTATTTTAAAATATTTATATACTAAAACTAATCAATATATATATATATATATATATTTCTATTCAACACTGTGAGCTCTACAAAAGGGTATTTTTATTTATTTTTAAATAATTTTGATTGAAGAAATATTTACCAGAAATTGGAAGTTTCCAAAATTTTGAAAAAATGGTAACTTGGCTGCCAAGTGGGATGCTACTTGAATAGTTTCAGCTGAATGGGATTCAACTGAAACCCATTCGACTGAAAGGGTTCTGGTAAAAAAGGATTTAGACAAATCCTTTTTGAACAGAAAGCTTTCATCCAAAAATGTGTCTTTACTTTTTTGTTTTTTTGTTTTCTTGGATTTTTTTAGTTTTTTTTAATTGTTAAATTATAAAAAAATTGTAGTAAAAAAAACACTTATTTCGATAGGGGCAAAGTCATATTCTCATATACACTGATTTGAAAGGAATTTGGACTAAAAATATTTATTTCCTTTTTTTGGCTTTTTTAATTATTAAATTACAAAAATTTGGAGAAAAAAAACACTAATTTCAACAAGGGTGGAGTTGTATTCTCAGGTACCATGATCTGAAATGTGTAATTGATTAAATCAGTGATTTTTTGAATGTAGGTAGATCTTTAAAAATGGAGGTTAAAGTATTTGTATGTGTTATTTTTGTATACATGTGAATTCAAATTTGAGCAATTTGTGATGGGGAATAAAAAGACAAGAAAAAGGTTGTGTGATCGAAGAAGAGATACTACAAATTGGATGAAGGAACGTCTACTCAAGAACAACCCATGGAAATTGTTTATGACTAAGGAGTACAGGTACCAAAACAAGTTGAAGGTGGTGATAGAAATATTTTCCTTGGTATAGAAAATTTGATGGAGATGGATGATGATTCTCTTTTCAATAGTATTTTATCTAAAAATATGTTATTTGAAAGCATAGTAAAATTACACTCTAAAAGAATATAGGATGATTTTTTTGAAGAAAAATCTACAATTGGAAGAGCACAGTTATTTGCAAAGTTATTTAGGAGAAAAGAAATGAACCTTGTTATGGAGTTGTTAGGGGTTGATAATAAGAAACAGTCATCAGGTTTGTTAAAGCAAAAAATAGTTGAAAACCTGCAAGAAGCATTGAATTCTATTGAAAGTAAGAGTCAAGTTGTTGATTTAAGTGTTTCACGTAGAGCATTGATGACTATAATTTCTAGTAAGAAATTATCACATAGAAGACAAGTTCAAGCAATTTCCCAATTACTCAATGTTTCTAGGAGAACTGTTCAAAAATATATTGCAAAGAGAAATAGATTGGATGGAAACATTGAGAATAATTAGATAAATATTTGTAGGGTTCCTCAAAAAGATATAATCTCAGAAGATGTAAAGGAATAGGTGATTGAATATTGGACTAGTCACTCTCGTGTTTCTTCCAATAGAAGGGACACTATACAAATAAAAGGTGAAGATGGTACTATAGCGCAAAAAATTGTATACTCTTGAAGAAAGAGGAAATTTCACGCTTAATTTGGACCTATTTTGGCATCCTTTCATTAATCATTCCTTAAACTTACCATTTATAGTCCCCTAAGACTCATTATTTTGGACCTTGAGGCTTATCCCACCCACAAATCTTACAAATCCCGACAAATAACATTCAAATTATTCAAATTCTAGAAAACCCACCTCGAAAACCCCTGGTGGGACTAAGTCGCCCAGGGTAGCAACTTAGTCCCTTTTGGGGGATTTTTCAATTTTGAGAGGGAAAATAACCAACTTAATTCAAATTTCTTCTGGATGTCGGCCTGTGAGGTCAAAATAATGAATAATTAGGTCTGAATGCCTATAAATATAAGTTTTTAGGTCATTTTTCACAACATTTAGTCATTTCAACAAACAAATTCAAGAGTCAAGTATTGAATATCTTTCACAAGAAGATTCATTAGTTTCTCTACATCAAAGTTGAAGCTTTAGGGCAACAAGTTAGGGTTTTTGTAGGTCTTCAAGCTCACTTTTTGTCCAAGATCTCACATTGCAAATGGTTGATTATGGATGCCTATGGAGAATCATGGAGAAATCTAGGTTGAAGAGATGCAACTAGCCATCAAATCAAGCCTAAGCACTTGTTTTCAAAGTGATTCCATCTTCCATTTTCTCTCTATCTTCAAATTAAGGAAGGTTTTCATGTCATTAAGATTCATTTCTAATGTGATTTAGTGTCTCTTGGAATGAGTCTTGTATTGTTCTAAATCCATTTGTGCATCTTATTCTTGCATGATAGAATAGGGTTGCATCTTGTTTCAGATTTCTTAGTCTTAGACACACTTAGGGCTAGGGTTTTATGCATATTTCATTATCTTTTCAAGGTTTAAATACCAACTAGGGGTTTGACCAAGGAAAACCCCCCATTAGAAACCAAATTATATTCTGTTTTGCATGTGTTTTTGCAAAATCGGATCTAGGTTTCAACAGGAAAACAAAGTACAAACTGAGGGCTTTCGTTTCCACTTTCAAATTTTTGGAAAAGCCAAAGTGGACTAAGTCACCAACAGTGGTGACTTAGTCCCATTGCACATTTTTTTCATAAGTTTCTATATATTTGGATACCCATTTGGCTGAAACGGGCTCCGGAGCAGTTTCCCAAATCTGGGACTAAGTTGCCCAGCTTAGCGTAAGTGTCCCAGTTGGCCAGAAAATTAGAATTTCTAGAATTTCAGAGACATCTGCAATCTTCATTCCATCCTCTGTCAATTTCGAAGTGCACTCTTTCTATTTGGCTTCTTTATCTTATTTTATATTGCATTCAATCTATCTTTCTGCATATCACAATGTGTTTTCAAAAAAATTGCATTTCATTAGTTTTGCATTAGCATTCAATTACTTTTAACAATTCTTTGTATTTAAGACATTCCATTTAGACATATTTTAATCATATTAGCATTAGTCTTTAGTGAACCACCTATTTTTTTGTGGGATACCTTTCTCCTTTTAGGTGCAAAACCCTAGAAGTGTAAGAGTGCCTATCCCCAAAAATTTGTGGTTCAGGTACAAAAATTCACATCCAAAACATTTTATAGATACAACATAAAGTGAACTTTTGAAGCATTCAAGTAAGAATTTTCAGATGTGGATATTTTTCAAAGGATGTTTGAGAAACTATGACCAAGTTTTTTATGTATAAATAAGGTACGTGAGACTTGTCGTTTTCAAAATCATGTTGAATTTCATCTACACCTATAGTCATAAAAAAGCTATGGTAGTAATTAATCCAAATATAGTCATCCCTAGAAGTACAACACAATTTTTGAAGTCTCTTCTATGTGAAAAATTAGAAGATTCAGATGAATTCAAAGTGCAATGTTTACAAAATATATGTAATAATTGTGGAAATTTGAAGAATATTTTATAGGTTGACAATATTGATCATTCAATGCAAGTTATGTGGAAGATATTTGAATATGAGAAATACTCAACAAAGTTAGGAGTTTAGATCAAAAAAATTGTTCTCAGAGAGAGTGAATTGTCTTACAGTGAGTTTATGAATAAAATTTTCAATATCATATATCCACTATTCAACATTGTCATGGTGCTAGATGGAAAGCTAAGCAATTTTGTGACTCAAAGAATTGCTTTCCACTAGGTTGCATTCTCTCTATTGTTGATTTCTCTAAGAATTGTACATTTAGTCCTCAAACTGAGATTCAAAGTCAATATTATCATTCAAAGCAAGTTGCAATATTTGTACAAGTTTGTTATAGGTATGCCAAAGAACATGTGGATGGTGTACAAAGTAGCAAAGATGATGAATTATCATCAAAGAGGTTCACTTTTATATCAGTGATGATACAGGTCATGATAGAAGCTATGTAGCCCATTATTTTGTAATATTTTTTTAAGACCTGTGACAACGTCAATTAGATGCTTCACAACACTGGATATGGTTTGATGAATGTGTTGGTAAGATTTGATTTTAATTTTTTAATATATATATATATATGTGTGTGTGTGTGTGTGTATTTGTTTACTTGAGTTGAAGACTTGAATTTTTCAATTACTTATATGTTGTACACATATAGTTTTATTTTTACTATTTTGGTTTTAATTGAAATTGGTTGTAACTTCACAGGACAATTTAAGTCTACAAAAGCTTTTAATTGGTTAGGCCAACAACATATTAGACGTGGAATAATTTTTTTGTGGAATTTCTTGAGAGTGGACATGGAAAAGGAGAGCATGATGGAGCTGGAGCATGTGTGAAGCGTGCACTTCACCAACATGAACTTGCAGGTAACACCATATGGAGAAATTTAAATTCTTAAACCTGTTAGGAAAAAGGTGTCTCAATATATTGCATGTGTTGAGAAGTGGAAGCTTACCATTATGCAATAGTGGTTTTGGTATATCCAATGTTGCATCTTCAATATTGAGTGTTGGATTTTTTAGAAAAAATCTAACTATGCTTTTTGAGATTGTCTTTTTCTTTCAACTATAAAACCTCTTAACTTGACATTTCACCAACATGAACTTGTAGGTAATGCAATAAGGAATGCAAATGAAATTTTTGAATGGTACAAAAGTCATTTTTTTGTTTTTTGACTCAATATACAACACAACCTATTTTTGGGAAGTTAAAGGTACATAAATTAATTTATTTTTTGAATTTCAATGTGTACATGAATTGAATTTTTAATTTTATACACCTTTTAATTAGATGTTTGAAATTTAAAAATATTGATCAATAAACTCTTACTAATTATCAAACAATTAGTGGTATTAGAAGTTTGCATCAAATCATGACAGTAGGACATAACAGGCCTCCAGTAATTCAAATGAGAAAAATCATGTTTTTGTGTTGATTGCATTGAGAACAATGTAAATACTCTACAATGTGAGAATATTAGAGATGGGTATGTTTCATAATGGGAAATAAACAATTAGTGGCCACGTCGGACCCTTTTGAAGATAAGGAAATTGTAGATATCTATGATCCTTTGTATTTAGTTGATTACAAACATGTATTAGATTTAGTTGTTACAGGTAAATTTTAAATTTTTAAATTGAATTTTAACTTACAATTGATTTAAATTCTACCTAAGTTGAGCATGGTTTACTACATGGTGCGTATAGAAGCAACAAGCTCATTTGTAATTGTTTACAAAAATAAGGTGGCAACTCGTCATTATGAGGCCATCTGTGATTTGATGCCAACCATCTGGGATATATAAATGGAGCAACAAGCTCATCTCTACACCTAGTATTAGTATATCCTCTATTTTTTTGTTGTCCCATATAATGAGGGAACATGCTATGTGCATTATGTAGTGAAACTCTCTTAGAAACAATTTTTTTTTCTCAAATCCAACAACACTCTTGGCAAGGGACCTATAAAAATCCTCAATGTTGACATCATCATATGGATTCTATGATCAAATCGTGTCAATCATACGTGTGATCTCCTGTTGAATACTAACTAATCTATCTCTATTAGCCATATTAGGGGAGTTTTGTATTGTTTGGTCTAAACATCTCAAAACATTCTCTAATCTCCTAATGTTATCATTATAAAAATTAGACCTAGCTTGAGCTTCCTCCTGAGACTAAGTGGAAATATGTGAACCTTGATCATCAGCCATATCTATGTAAATACAAACATCTGCATTTAATTAAAACAAAAATAAATAAATTACAAATATGTAATTATTTTATTTCACTAAGAGTAAATATGCAATAACCATTTTTCTAGTAAGATGCTCAATAGGAAATTGCAAAATATAGGAAATATGTACAATGAGTAGCTTTTTTCATGAAGTAAAAATAAGAACAATTTTAACTTGATTCAACTATCTATGAAAAAGAGGGAGAAAGGGAGAGAGTATTATTATGAAATTTTACCTATAAAAAAGTGGTACTAAAATATCCCAATGAAACAAATTCACATGTAAAAGTAATGTAAGCATATAAATACATAAATCATGTAAAGTAATGTGTCATATGTAGCATCATGTGATAAGAAGATATAACATATCAAATAATAATATTGAGAAAGAATATAGACTAGATCTAATTTTCAAGGTGTATACATTTTTCTTAAGTATAGAAAAATATAAAAATGCAAGGTATCTCTAAATTCCAAATAACAACCATACAAGTGTGTATAGTATAGGAAAGATGCATTTACCCAATGTGGCTCTAGGAATGTGATAAGGCATGTGGTCAAATAATGGTATATGTACAACTAAGGTATTTCATCCCCAAATTAAATATAGAGATCTAAAATTATGATAGAGAAATGAAAGGGCATGCACCATAATAATATATAAGCAATAAGAATAGGAACATAGGTTCAAACTAGGCATAATATAAATGGTTATAAATTTAAAGATAGAATAGACATCATAAAATTTTGATTAAGGTATGGAAAGGATTATAATAATGTGATAAGAATTATAATTCTTACACTACATAAGCATAGGCAAAAAATTACAAATCCATGTTAATAGTTACAAATCAGCACAAACTCAAAATATGATATGTATTATGGAGCAACAAAGATATAAGTTATATCTATGTTGGACACATGATAATCTTCCATCCCATGTGTAGAGATTATTTGAGTGACATTCATAGAATATGCACAATAGTTTAATTTATGATATTTTTTCACTTAGTTGTAGATTATTTTGTTCCTCATGGACCATAATTTTGACAAAAAAAATAAAATTTATCTTTATCTAAAATGTTTTGTTCCTCACTATGTAGAGTAAAATGTTTTGTTCCTCGCTATATAGAGTTATATTTTTTTCCATGTGCAATGTAAAAGTGAATGTATCTAGATCAAGTGGGTTTGAAAATGATAAGGTAGTGATATTGCTATCAGGATTCGACCGTGTAGTTTTACGAATCAAAATCATTGACCCAAGTTTCATGAATAGTGGTTCACAAGAGATGGTCTCATGATAATTAATGGTCCACTTAGAACTCATTGCATCTAAGTGATGCTCATAGAGGTGAAGTATCGGGCCTTCCGAGGAGGTCACCCATCCCAGTACTACTCCAGCTCAAGCATGCTTAACCATAGAGTTTTCTCCAAAGTTAAGCCCACTTATCTTGCAACCCCATTTGAAAAACCTTCAGTAAGTGTTGATATTTATGAAGCATTCATTATATATCCCATTTAGATCATCAATTGATAAGTAGGATGTATTTTCCACAGGGTTTCAAATTATGATATTGCTATCAGGATTTGATCGTGTAGTTTTACAAGTCAAATTCATTGACCCATGTTTCATGAGTTTTGGTTCACAAGAACCCATCTCTCATGATAATGAATGGTCCACTTAGCACTAATTACATCTAGGTGATGCTCACAGAGGTGAAGCATAGTGCCTTCCCAAGAGGTCACCCATCCCAGTACTACTCCAGCTCAAGTGTGCTTAACCACAAAGTTTTCTCCAAAGTTAAGCACACTTAGATTGCAACCCCATTTGCAAAACCTTTGACAATTTTTGATCCTTATGAACCATTCATTATAAAGCCCATTTAGCTCATCAATTGATAAGCAGGAGGTATTTTTCACAATGTTTCAAATCTGTTATATTGCTATAGATTCGACCATGTAGTTTTATGAGTCAAACTCATTGACCCATGTTTCATGAGTAGTGGTCACAAAAACCCATATCTCATGATAATGAATGGTACACTTAGCACTCATTGTAGGTGATGCTCACAGAGGTGAAGTATTAGGCCTTTACAAAGATCACCCATCCTAGTACTACTCCAGCTCAAGCACGCTAAACCATAGATTTTTCTCCAAATTTAAGCCCACTTAGCTTGCAACCCCATTTGCAAAACCTTCAAAAAGTGTTGAACCTTATAAAACATTCATTATAGAGCCCCTTTATCTCATCAATTGATAAGTAGGAGGTATTTTCCACAACGTGTCAAAGTATGATATTGCTATCAAGATTCGACCGTGTAGTTTTGCAATTCAAACTCAGTGACCCATGTTTCATGAGTAGTGGTTCACAAGAACCCATCTCTCATGATAATGAATGGTCCACTTAGCACTCATTACATCTAGGTGATGCTCACAGAGGTGAAGCACTAGGCTTTCCTAGGAGGTCACCCATCCCAATACTACTAAAACTCAAGTGCGCTTAACCACAAATTTTTCTCCAAAGTTAAGCCCACTTAGCTTGCAACCCCATTTGCAAAACCTTCAGAAATTTTTGAGCCTTATGAACCATTAATTGAGGCTCAACACTTGTTGAAGGTTTTTGAAATGGGGTTGCAAGCTAAGTGGGCTTAAATTTGGAGAAAACTATGTGGTTAAGCGCACTTGAGTTGGAGTAGTATTGGGATGGGTGACCTCCTGGGAAGGCCCAATACTTCACCTTTGTGAGCATCACCTAGATGCAATGAGTGCTAAGTAGGCCATTCATTATCATGAGAGATGGGTTCTTGTGAAACATGGGTCAAATGAGTTTGACTCGTAAAACTACACATTCGAATCCTAATAGCAATATCACAATTTGACATGTGTAAAATACCTCCTTAACAATTGATGAGCTAAAGGGACTCTATAATGAATGGTTCATAAGGATCAAAACTTGTTGAAGGTTTTTTAAATGTGGTTGCAAGCTAAGTGGGCTTAACTTTGGAGAAAACTCTATGGTTAAGCGTGCTTGAGTTGGAGTAGTACAGGGATGGGCAACCTCCTGGGAAGGCCCAGTGCTTCACCTTTGTGAGCATCACCTAGATGTAATGAGTGCTAAGTGTACCATTCACTATCATGAGAAATGGGTTCTTGTGAACCACCACTCATGAAACATTGGTCAATGAGTTTGACTCGTAAAACTACACGGTCGAATCCTAATAGCAATATCACAATTTGACACGATGTGGAAAATGCCTCCTACTTATCAATTGATGAGCTAAAAGGGCTCTATAATGAATGGTTCATAAGGCTCAACATTTATTGAAGGTTTTGTAAATGGTTTTGCAAGTTAAGTGGGCTTAACTTTAGAGAAAACTTTGTGGTTAAGCATGCTTGAGCTAGAGAAGTACTGGGATGGGTGACCTCCTAGGAAGGACTAGTGCTTCACCTCTGTGAGCATCACCTAGATGCAATGAGTGCTAAGTGGACCATTCATTATCATGAGAGATGGATTCTTGTGAACCACTACCCATGAAACATGGGTCAATGAGTTTGACTCGTAAAACTACATGGTTGAATCCTGATAGCAATATCACAATTTGACACCCTGTGGAAAATACCTCCTACTTATCAATGATAAGGTAGCCAATAACTGGTAAGATATTTGAAGAAAGTGGTACCCCCAAAATGTGATGGAACCAAACAGGAGATGAGGTTGAGACATGGCTAATAGAGATAGGTAAGTTATTTTATCTCAAAAATTATTCAAATTATACAAATTTTGTGTAGGGAGCTTACAAAATCATTGGAGAATTTGCATCATGGTGAAAAAACTAGGAGGGAGAGCTAGGATTTTCCAATGAGCGTGTAACATAAGGATTAAGATTGCATCCTTATTTAGAAGAAGGTAGTTACCATATTTATCTTATGATGATAAAAAAATGACTAGATTCCACAAATTGAAACAAGGAACTATCACTGTCACAAAGTATTGGGAAAATTATACTTAACTTGTCAATTATGTCCCACTATATCTACTAGATGAATCCACAACAAAGTTATAAATATATATTTAAATCTTCAAGGAATTTTTGGATACCTCGCTTTAAGAAAAGGTTATACCATTTGTGGTGATGGTACTAGATTCAATAGAGGAAATGGGAAATCAAAAAATAACAATGAGAAATGATAACCATTTGTAATTTCTCTTGGGGGATAACAATCAAAGTGATAGAGAACAAGAAAATGAAGCTAGTTCTAATGGAAGTGTTGGTGCTTAATTGTAATTTATGTTGTCATAGATCCTAGCTAAAGATAAAGAGTGTATGATTAAGTATAATGCATCTGTATAAGTAGGGATAAAGAGATAATCATGGATAACTTATATTTAGGGACATGTTTTATTTTAGGATACTTACAAATTACAATCAACCTTAAGCAATTCTACACTATAGTTATAATTATGTGTGGTGCTATGAATATTTTGAGTATTATTATAGGACAAGAACCTATATATACTCTATGTATAATCATACTAAGAAAGGAAAAACATTTATTGATATGGAGATTAATTTAAAAGTGGTCATGCTTTTGGTTAATCCTTGTATGAATTATTATTAGTATTAGATCAAAAATTCTATAGGTGAGACAAGGATATATGCTAGTAAAAATGAAATATCAAGTGTTAAACCTTTTTAAATTATACACAAGTGTAAAAATGATTTAAGAAAGAAAGAAAAATCACACCTTGACAAATGCACAACAAATTTATAATGAGAAATTAAATTCATCTAGGCCTTTTTGGGATGGCCCCCACTAAGAAAAATTTAAATATCATTGGTAGTGATATTGCCTACTTCAAAAAAATAAATGATTAATAAAATAAAAGAATAAGAAATAATAACCACTTGGATTCTCTTTGAAGGGTAATAATGAGAGTGATAGGGAACATTCATGTAAATTTAGTTAGAATTGAAGTGTATGTGCTTAATTTCAATGTATTTTTGAACCAAAAAATTAGATTAGTGTCTCCCTATAGATAGAGAGTGAATGGTTAAGTATCATGCACACACATATAAGATAATCATGCATAACTTGTATTTAGGGACATGATGTATTTTAAGATACACGTGACTTATATTTAATTATAAGAAAGTTGGTGTGTGATAATACGAATGGTCTAGGCGGTTCTAAGGGACATGGAAGATGATGTATTTTAAGATGCACATGACTTATATTTAATTATAATAAAGTTTGTGCATGATAATATGAATGGTTTAGGTGGTTGTAGGGGACATTCCCCTATATATACCCAATGTGTAATCATTTTAAGAGAAGAGAATAAATTATTGATACCAAGATTAATACAGTAATGCTCATGAATATATTTAGGTGGTGCTAGGGGGTAGGAACCTATATATGCTCCATATGCAATCATTCTAAGAGGGGATTATTAGTTATTAGTACTAATTGAGATATAAGTGTTAATGTTTTTTGTCAATGCTTGTATTAATTAGTATTAGTATTAGGTTATTAATTATAGCACATAGGTCACAATAAAGGGTAAATAACTTACCATGATTTGGGTGAGATAAG
Organism: Sequoia sempervirens; assembly: GCA_007258455.2. NCBI lineage: Eukaryota > Viridiplantae > Streptophyta > Pinopsida > Cupressales > Cupressaceae > Sequoia > Sequoia sempervirens. The sequence continues at coordinate 11,883,930 of VDFB02000020.1, read as the reverse complement.
GGGATCTGACAATATGTGTTTAGGTATTAAGTGTTTAGCCTTCTATTAATTGCATGTAAGTATTAAAATCACTTAGAAAGAAAGGAAAAATTCAATCTTATGAATGCACAATAAAGTTATATTAAGAAAGTTAAAATTTTCAAGGATTTTTGGATGCCTCTTATAAATGAAGGTTTTAAGTACCATTAATAATGATGGTTCCATATCCAATAGAGGAAATGAGATATCAAATAGAATAATAAAAAGTAATTATCAATTGGAATTACTATTGAAAGGTAATAATAAGAGTGATAGGGAATGAACATGTGAATCTAGTTGTAATGAAAATGTTACATTGTTTTATTTCTTCAAATTAACTAATAATTTATCAAATAAATTATTTTATTTTTATATATCTCTTTCATAAACAAACATTATTGAGGATGCCAAGAGAAACCAATGGATAAATCTATAAGAGTAAAAGAAAGAAATGAAGTTGCAAGTCCTTAAAGGAAAGGTGAACATGTGAATCTAGTTGTAATGAAAATGTAACATTATTTTATTTCTTCAAATTAACTAATAATTTATCAAATCAATTATTTTATTTTTATATATGTCTCTTTCATTAACATACATTATTGAGGATGCTAAGAGAAACCAATGGATAAATCTACAAGAGTAAAAGAAAGAAATGAAGTTGCAAGCCCTTAAAGGCAAGGTGATGGTTGTGGTGAGGAAGAAATTTGATAGTAGAACTTTGCTCACTTAAAAGGACTTTGAAATCTTTCTAATCAGAAAGTAAAATGATCTAATAAGAAAAAGAATATACAATGGAGTGGATTTTAGTATGCTATTTTTTTTATTAAATTAGTTACAAGGCTTGCAGCAAAAGGCATTTCCCAAAAACAGTAAAAAGACATGACCAACAAACAAAGACAATAAGCAAGTAGTTAAAGTTGAAAGTTTCCTGAATCTTCCACCTATTGTTGTGTGCCTTTATCTCTACTCACTGATTAGCTAGATTTGATTGACTAACAAGAAAAAGGTTCTCTGATTTTATTTTCCTATAATGTATGTTGTCATAGAGTTCATATTAGCAACTTATATTTAGAGACATGATGCATTTTATGATTAATGCAACCTATTATTTATAAAAATTATTCTATTAGATCCTATTGAAAATATCACCTTGCTATGAAAGATTGAGCACTCTCATAATAGTGTGTTGTTGATTTGGGGCTTGGGCTTTCCATAATCACTATTAGGTGTGTAGACACTAAAAATTGTCCTAGGCTTGCGAACTCTATCTTTCTTCATAAATACTCTTTCATCCCTAATAATTAAATAATTCTAATTATTTGATTATTTTCTAATGTCATAATTCTATTATTAATTAAATAATTTTAATTATTTAATTAATTCATTTCTTTCCTTTTATTTCTTCTTTTGATTAATTAAATAAATTTTATTTATATAATTACATCACTAATGTCCCATTTCCTCTATAATTAATTTATTTAATTATTTAATTATGCATTTAGCCTTTTTTGTCATAAATTAAGTAAATTTTATTTATTTAATTGACTACTAATTTGTCATTTTCTTCCCCACTTTTGAATTAAATCATTATTTAACCAAAAATTCAACCTATCACGTGTCTTCTATACTTAAATAATATTTTCATTATTTAATTATTCACTTTCCCTCTCAATTTAAATAATTTTATAATTATTTAAATTCCTCCAACAACCTCTTTTTTTTTGCCAATCTCATTATCCGTGTCAATCTTATCTCCTCGTGTCTCATTCATTTTCCACCCTTGATTGAATTATTTTATAATTCAATCTTAGCCATTCATCCTTATCTTTTCCCTAATTTGGCCCTAACCCTATTCCATACTACATCTTTCATTTTTGGCCATTCATTGGCATATCTTATTGGCTTTTAATCTCAACCCTTCATTCCAATTTGACTTTCTATAAAAGACACCTATCATTGTCATTTCTACGAACCTAGTTTATGTACAAGTACATGCCACTTAAGGAGACAACTACACTCTTCAATATTTTGCTATCATTGTCATTAGGCTATTATTGCATACTCAAATATAAGGGCATCAAGCATATTCAAGCAAAATGGATAAGGACAATGGAGGTGAATCAACCATGGCATAGGTAATATTTCTTTATGTTTATGTTTCTATGTTGGATTGTACTTCATTGTTGGTTTAAGGCTTTATGGTTTTAGTTTTGATGTTCTATTGTACCTTAACCTAGATTTTACCCTAGATTACATTGGTGAACCTAACGTGAACTAACCAGATTTGGTGGAAATTTTTAGAAATTTTAAAGTTTCGGGTTTGCATTGCAATCGTGATTCTAAACGATGTATTCGCCGAAAACCAATGCACCACAGTCGCTAGCCAGAATGTTGCATCTGTCCAAAATTTGGGAAAACCATTTTGTTGAAACTATTTTTGGGTTTTTATCATGTTATTTTTTAGTTTCTGGTTTTAGTTTTCATCTTCTAACATTATTATTGCATCATATTTTTCTGGTTTTGTCAAATTTTGTCAAATTTAGGTGTTTTTGCAGCTTCAGGTCTATGCGACACAATTGATTAGGGCTTCACCACAATTTTTGAGGGCTTCACAACATTTATTTCACTGTAGTCACCATTTTGGATACCACAGTCAACATTTTCTACACCACATTGGACAAAAGCCAGTGAGTCGTATTTGTCAGTTTCTGCACTACAATGACCTATTTCTCAGAATTTAGCATTTATTAGAATTTTTTAGTTTATGTCTTTTGCATTCGGTAGGTTAGGGATTTTCTGTTATTGATCTTTGGTTTATAGTGTGTGGCTTAGGTGGAAGAAGACATTTGCACTTAGGATTGGCAACTTGTTTTGATTTTCATTAAGATAAGATTATTTTGCAATATCTTTTCACACTCATTGGGCTTAAATTTACCACAACTTACATTTCACATTCATTGGGCTTAAAATTTACTACAACTTGCATATCTCACTCATGGGTTTAAAATGAACAACAACTTTGCATCACTCACTCATTGGACTTAAAATTAACAACAATCTTGCATTTTTCACACTTATTTGGGTTAAAAAGAATAAAAAAATTTGCATCAAGTATCTTTGCAACTCTCACATTTTTATTTGGGACTTAAAAAGAACCATTGTCTTCATTGTCTTGTGATTTTGTACTTGTTTTGAGGTGTGTATGCTCTTCCCTCACACCTTGGGTGATCTTGGGAATAAAAAACACTTTTTGACATTTTGCACTATCACACCACACATTTGGTTTTATTAAGGTTAAATAACTCTTTCTAGTGTGAGTCAAGTATATTGTGTATGATCTCTCCTCGCACCTTGAGTGATCTTGGAGATCAAAAACATTGTTCTTGTATTGCTTTTGTTATACCCCATTAGAGTGGGCCTACTAAAGTGAGACACATCCGTACAACGAATTCCTTGGTGACCCCAGCCAGTTTTTCTCTCGGGCTAGTATATAAAAGGATAAGGGGAAACTCGAGTCCAAATAGCCTTGTTTCCAAGCCATTCTTCTTGTTGGGAGGTATGTCTCCGAGTTGCGACTAAAATAAAAGCTAGATAGAGGCCCGCCCTTTATGATTGAGTTTTTATTGGTGTCACGCTCAGTGCAGGGGATGCACATCGTACCCCAAAAGTTACTCACCATATGGCTCCCTTGAGATGAGATGAAAATCCCCGACATTGCATAAGTTACTTGTTTATACTTGTAGCTTTCTAGGGAGAGGGTGATTTGGGTTATCCTTCCATTCTAGGAGGCCCCTATCCATCCTCTCTCGAAGATAAGAGTTGAAACATAACCTGAAAGGGTGTCCCTCACTCGTGTCGACGGATACTCCAATTTGTGGGCTTGAGGGTCGTGCCATTGGCCATTGACCATAGGATAGGCAAGTGTTTTATGTGTGTGATTATCTTCGATTTGTGCTAGACTCATAGAAATTAAGGTGAATAACCTCCAAACATACACATTATGAATACACACTTTGACATTCAAACCAACCAAGACACTATTTTTAGACAGTTTACTATGTTTGCCAACAAATTTCACAAAAAATAAAATAAAAATGGTCAACATTAGTCAAACTAGGACAAAAACAAGATGTTCACCGCAACTATCATTGTTAACCGTAATTGCTTCTCAAAACGTTGCATCTGCTAAAAACTAGAACACCATAATTGCTTCTTTGAACACCGCATTTGACACTCAGAACACCAAATTTGCTAGTTGCTAATTTTTTTAGGGAATTCTAGATCAGTCTGATTTCTAATCAATTCTTGATTGCATTATTTTCATTAGACCACAAGCTTCAAGTTTTCAGCTCTGTCATTCCATTTAATTTCATTAGATTGCCATCTTCATCATAGGTCAAAATTTAGGTCTCTTGAGATTGCATACACCTTTTGTAAACCTTAGAATTGGAAATTTGATCAGACTTAGATCAGATCATAGTCTCAAATTCACATTATCTTGACCTTTTCTTTCAAATCAATTTTTAGTCCTTGTCCTTTAGGTTGGTTCTTTCAACTCACGAGTCTAGTTTGGATACCACCTTGTCACTTGTCATCATTTTGGTTTGTGTCCCTCTTAAGGTCATTGATAATTAGATTTGTTACTTTGTGTATACCCTGATATTCGCACTTCTCTAAATGAGCAAAACAACTAAGAATATGAATGACAAACTATCAAGGACACCTCAAGATTAGCCAAAAGAGTGATACAACGAAAATGAATGCAAATAAAATGAAACACAAATACTTTTACCTCCCTTGTTGTTGATACCTCTTTGATTGGCCCTTGATTGGAATGGATTGTGTGCTCCTTAGATGATGGATTGAGTGACTAAGATGCAAGATTCTATATGCGAGATGATTAACAAAGATGGTTGAATGATTGAAAAGGCTTGAGGATTCAAATGGACGGCATGTAGTTATCAAAATGCAAAGTGTTTGAGAAGGCAAATTGGCAGCATAAGGTTGCTCCAAATGAAAGTCTTGAAAATGCCCTTGAGGAGGGGGTATTTATAGAAGAATTTGAATTCTCTAGAGAATTCAACGGTCAAGATTGCTCCAACAAGGCCAAGATGAAGGGCCATGGTGGGTTGAGAACCCACAAGCCCTCACATCTTGACATGTGGAGGGTGAAGTGGATAAGGGGGGATGAGATGGAGATGAGGTGTCAAGAAGGTACATGAGGTGGAAAAGGACATGCACCTTGGGGAGTGAGGAGATTTCCACAAAAGGGATTTCTTGTCCCCAAGTGGGAGTGAAAGGGACTTTTGAGGAATTTTGGAATTCCTCAAAAATCTACATGGGAAAAGGAAAGGTGGTTGGGGATATAAATGTGATTAAAAATTCACATTCCTAGGAAAGAATCTAAAAGATAAAAGATGGGCTCAAAAGGTGGGACTTGGTCACATGTGGAGATTGTGACAAGTCCAAGGTTCTAGAAGCCTTGGAAGGATGGAATGTGAATTAAAAATTCACATATAAAGGAATCTAGGAAGAATAAATAGAATTAAAAAATTCCTTGGAGAATGATTGAAGCAATTAATCCAATAATTAGAAGAATAAATAAGGATTAGAATCAACTTACTTGAAGAGTTGGAGGATGTGACATCTAATCAAGGATTAGGCATGTGCACATCCCTAATGAAAGAGAATTAAGAAATGGATTAAGTTAGATGAAAATGACATGTAGGAGGAATTAAATAAATGTAATATTTATTTAATTTAAGGAGAGTAAGGTATTTTAATTATCAATTAAATACTTTAGGATGGCGAATTAAAAGATATTAATTAAATAATAGTAATATTACTTAATTAACTTTCCGGATAGAAAGGATGTTTAGATGAAAAGTGATAGAATTTGGATAAATTAAGTGTCCAAATTTGGATGTCTACATTTGCCCTGCTTTGAGATGGTGTTCACGAAGTAGCATCATTTCAAAGAATATTAAAATATAGAACCTAGAAGAAGATGGTTAGATTGGAAAAGATTCCCCAGTCATCCAAAGGAGTGACTAGGAAGGGAAAAAGAAAATGATGAAAATTAGGGATGAAGGATGCCCCCTCGAGAGGACATGCGGGTTGAAGAGAACACGTGTGTGCTCTCGAAATAGGTGATGTGATGCAAGGGGAGATGAGGAAGATGATGCAAGGTGATGGGGGAGAGAGTAAGTGATATGGAGATGGATGAAGCACAAATGGATTTCAAAAGGTGATGTTGCCCCAGTCAAGGTACAAGCCAAAATGGGTTGATGATGGATGGAGTGTTGTCAATGAAAGATTGAAGGATCCCGAAACAACACGAGGATAGGGAAGGATACCTCCCACTGAGTGGTATTGATGAGGGAATGATACATCCCAAAATACCACTAAAGGATAGGGAGGAATACCTCCCGATGATGATGATGATGAAAGTGTTGTTGATGAGGGAATGATACATCCCAAAACAACACCAAAGGGATAGGGAAGGATACATCCCACTGATTGGTATTGATGAGGGAAGGATACATCCCAAAACACCACAAAAGGATAGGGAAAAATACCTCCCGATGATGATGATGATGAAAGTGTTGTTGATGAGGGAAGGATACATCCCAAAACAACACCAAAGGGATAGGGAATGATACTAATGGATAATGATGATGATGGGTCAAGGCTGATAATGAGACTAGGGACAAGACAAAGGATATGATTAGATGATTCAGGCTAAGTGGAATGGATGGGGATTGGATAGAGATGTGAGATAAGGATGAAGGATGAATGGATGGGGGGATACATGCAAGACGATAGAATGGAAAATGAAATGCAATCCTAATGCAATTTTCCATCTT
>VDFB02000020.1:11758240-11876946 GCA_007258455.2 Sequoia sempervirens | reverse complement strand
AATATCCTCCTTGGTTGACCATGGATTCATGCCATGAAATCCATCCCATCCACCTACCATCAATGCCTAAAGTTTCCCTAAAATGACACCAAAATAACAATAGCTGGTGATCCTAACCCTTTTCAGTATTGCAGCAACTTAAGAGGAACTCCTAAAAAAAGATTCATCATCCACCTCCTCTCATTACGTCAACCCATCCACATTAAACAAGGCACCCACTTCCAAAACTCCACCATCCGATCCAAAAATTCAGGTCCAAGACAAGGGGTGTGGTGAATATTATACAAAGACATCTTATTGCATCAACAAGCTTACATCTCCTAATTCATATGGAAAACCATCAGGAGTCACCAAAAAACCTAAGGTTACTACTCAAATACCTCCCATGACAAATTTCACAAAATGGGGAGAGCTAAGTAAGGAAGCCATCAACGAAGAGGATGTAACCACATGGCTATACAAAGAAGAAGAAGAAGTTATTCAACCCAAGCAAATACCTACCAAACAATATGGCAAAGGATTTGAACTCATGAAAATCAAAGGCTATGATGGACACAACGAGCTTTGCTTAGAAAAAAATGGGATGACAAAACCTTTGCTAGTGACTAAATGGCCAAAGGCCTTGGGTCTAGGGTTCAAACCAATAAAGATAGGCATTCCTAGTACTAAGATGCTTTTAAGTGAGGAAGTGAGTGCTTCTAAGGCTATCGAGACACCTAAGACCCTCGAAACATCCAAGATATCTGATGATTATATTAAGACTGACTCCAACGAATGGGAGTGGGACTCTTGTGCCTCTAGTGACTATGATATAGCCGAGATGTTCATAGACCTTGACCTATTTGAAACCATGACCAGAGATCCTGAAAATTCCTCCATTTTTACCTTGTCCACCCATTCATTGAACCTTGACAATACTAATGATGGCATGCCCTTAGTGTACCCCCAATTGATAGATTGGGACCAACAAGGACTACCTATCTTAGACATATTTGAAAATGATGAAGTTATCACTGAGTTTATGGGATTATGAGAAGACATTCCTAGTGGAGATCATAAAGTTGTTTTTACCATAGACTTGGATCACATGACCTACTTTGGGGAGTCTTTCCACCCTTTGATTTGCAAAAATAAAAATGATAAAGCAAAAAATGGAAGGTCTCTAGGTGAAAACCGCAAGGCACTTTTAGACCATAAAAAAGTAAAAAGAAAGGATGTATCCAAGGGTGAAAACCTCTCCAAGGTGCCCAAGGATGGAGGGTTGGATCTACTTCCCATTATCCAAGATAAGCCCCCCATACTCATTGAATAGCCTATGGAAGTCAACATTGGTTCAAATGAAAATCCTAAAATTATCCACTTTGCAATGCCATTGACAGAGTCAGAGTAGCCAAACTTTTGTGACTTCTTCATAGAACGAAAAATCAATTTCTCTTGGTCTTATGCTAACATGCTTGGGCTAGATCCTAAATTGGTTTTACATCATTTTCCATTATTTCCCGATGCAAATCCAGTCAAGTAGAAGCTCAAAAAGATGCATCCACAAATTTCCCTATTGGTCAAAGCTGAGCTAAAGAAGTTATTGGATGTTAGCTTCATTCATCCGATCGAATATGCAGAGTGGATCTCTAATATATTTCCAATGAAAAAACCAATAGGGGGAATCCACATATGCACCAACTTTTGATACTTGAACAAGGCATTTCCTAAAGATGACTTTCCCCTACCAAACATTGACATCATTGTGGACTTAACAGCAGGCTACGAGATGCTATCTCTCATGGATGGTTTCTCAGGATATAATAAAATCAAAATAGCTCATGAAGATCAACACATGACAACCTTTACATGTCCCTAGGGAACATATTGTTAGAATTCCATGCCTTTTGGAATGAAAAATGATGGGGCTACCTACCAACACGTTATGACAATAATATTTCATGACCTCATGCATACTCTCATGGAAGATTATGTGGATGAATTGCTAGCTAAATAATTAATACGAGGTGATCACTTGCGAGTATTGAACAAAATTTTCAAGAGACTAGAAGAGTAAAAGGTAAGGCTAAATCCTAAGAAGTATGTATTTGGAGTGACATCAGGAAAACTCCTAGGCTACATTGTTTCGAGATGAGGCATTGAAGTCAACCCTGCAAAATTCGAAGCTATCTTAGACATGTCACCACCAACAAACATCACTCAACTTCAAACATTACAAGGGAGACTCTAGTCCATCAAAAGATTCATAACACAACTCACAAATAAATGTCAACCATTCCAACACTTGATGAGAAAAGGAATACCATTCATGTGGACAGACAAGTGTCAAGAATCTTTTCAACAAATCAAGGATTACCTATTAACACTGTCGGTTCTAATGCATCCTATTGATAGAAGACATCTTATACTCTACATATCAGCAACATCAACACTAGGGGCATTACTTGCACAAAATGATGATGAAGGAAAAGAACGTGTAATCTACTATATCAGTCATACATTGGTGGGTTATGAACTCAATTATAGTCCTATAAAACGTGCTTGCCTTGTGGTAGTTTTTGCTACTCAAAGAATTAGGAACTACATGTTGAATTATCAGACAAATCTTATCACCAAAATAGATCCATTGAAACATCTTCTCAGCAAAGCATCCTTGACAAGACGACTAGCCAAATGGGTTATGATACTTAGTGAGTATGATATTTAGTATGTTGAGAGGAAAGCCATAAAAAACTAGTACAGAAACAACAATAAACTACTAAAATAACTACTAAAAATTGCTTATAAATGATTGAACTTGGTCACATGACCATTAGTAGTTTATTGCCAGTCATATATAACACGACCAAATTGATGACTAAACCATTTTTAGTCATTTTTTGGTTGTTTTGATTGATCGATTTGGTAGTATATTTAGTCATTGATTGTTGTAATTTGGTCACTTATTTAGTCATTTTTTATTTACTGATATATTTAGTCATTGATTGTTGCAATCTAGTCACTTATTTAGTCATTTTTATTCACTGATTCATGTCATTGGTAGTGTATTTAGTCATTAATTTTAATCATCATTTTGATCAATTTGATAGTATATTTAGTCAGTTTTATTTCACAGGTCATATATTTAGTCATATTTATTCACTATTCACTGATTTTTGTCAATTGGTAGTATATTTAGTCATTTTCATTTCATAAGTCATATATTTAATCATATTTATTCATTGTTCACTGATTTCTATCAATTTGTAATATATTTAGTCAATTTAATTATTAATTGACGTCAATTAGTAGTATATTTAGTCATTTTAATTGACTGATATTTGAGGATTTAAACATAAAACACATAAATACACATCAATCATCAATAGCACACAATAAGAAAACCATTGAGAAGGCAGAATTGATGAACTTTATTAATAAAAGAAAGGTGTTCTAGTTGTAGCTTAGAAATATAGTATTACAATTTTTATTTTTAGTCACAAGATTGAAAATCTGAGTTACAATATTGCACAGAAATGGCTGCAAGAAAGACAATTCTCCAAAAAACTTTTGCAATGATGGAAACGCATGCTTGGAGCCCTTCAATGTAAGTACATGCCCCTTTCATCTATTAAAACTTCTACAACTGGGCAATCTTCCTAGAGCAAGTTGTAATATGTAGAATCCAAGAAGGAGGGTGTTGATTGTGTCCCATATATGAAGCTCTCTCCTTCAATGCAACAATAACCCAGCTAGAATCTTTCCTCCTTTATATGCAACGTGCCATCTGATATGAGCAATAGGGTCTACCTTTTTTCCATGAATGAATTTGTGCCTCAATACAACCAATAAAATTACTATTAGTCTCAATTTAGAAAGAATAAAAGTGCATTGTATATTGCAAGTTTAAAAAAGTAAGTCCAGACACAACAAAAAGATAAATCATTTAAAAATTTGTAGGAGAAAGATAAATCAATTAAAAAAATGCAGTAGGGTATTTCTAGATTCAAGACTTTTACTTAATGTTGTGGAATAGAAGAAAAAATAATCATTTATTTGCCACCATAATGAAAAGTTAGCAATTTCATTTGGTTTGTTAAACATGGCCCCTGGTACAACTATTAGAGTTGTTAAGAACCTTCAAGTATGTTATGATTTTCAAACTACATCTAAATTCATCTCCAAGATTGTTGCAAGAGAAATTGTTCTAAGAGATGTGAACCATTTCCATCATTTTAAATAGGGAAAATTTCTTGTGGAGAATATTGGTGATGCTAAATGAAACAATCTGAAAAAATAGGCTTGCACTATAATAATGTGCACTACATTAGATATCCGAAGGGACATCCATCAAAGCATAACAACAAGGATTTTTTTGTCATATGTTGTAGTTACAAGTGCCCTGCTAGACATACATGAAAATCTAAGGGATTTTTTTTATGGCTAGACTAATAAAATCCTATTGTAGGGGATACTCCAAGTACATATGACCCAATTCTAATGACAATTGTTATTAAAGATAAAAAATGGCTTTGGATGTTATTAGTATGTTATTGATATTGAATCATGGACTAGATTGTCTGATACCTTATGAATAAAGATCTTGTATCAATGGGGAGATATGGATCTTGTTGTCACTAATCTGCCCAAAGAAAGTCATATGCTAATATTTGACTTCTAAAATATACTTAGATATTTGATTTCTTGTTTCATGTGCCTCCAAATAGGTGCACCAAATCCTTGAAGGGGATTAACATAGATTTATTCAACAAGAAAATGAGACCAATTCTATATGATTTTGCTTTATAATTTATCCCAATGTTGATAATGATCAATCTCATCTTTGCAAAATACACATCATTAACTAATAAGTTCTTAAAAAAAAAATTAGGATGCACCCTTCCAAGGGACAAACCTCTCCAAATGTTAGGAGAGGTATGTCCCTTGGAAGGGTGCATCCTAACATTTTTTAAAGAAATTATTAGTTAATGATGTTGTGTATTTTGCAAAGTTGAGATTGATTGTTATCAGCATTGGGATGAATTATAAAGCAAAATCACATAGAATTAGTCTCTTTTGCCTACTGAATAAATCTGTGTTAATCCCATTCAAGGATCTGGTGCACCTATTTGGAGGCAGATGAAACAAGAAATCAAATATGTAAGAAAATGCAACCAGTGGGTGTAAAGCTCAACTCCTCAACCTTTGAAAGAGACCTTTAAAAGAATACAATCAAAATACTAAAAGCAATAACTAAAATCTTACTGCACAACAACCATCTCTGTAGATTCCATTGCATCATTAACTATTTAACTGTCAATAACTCACTATCTCGCCAAAGACATTTAATCATCCATTGTCCACTGCTAGATCGCTATACACAAACTAGCTCATTGTGGTATCGCGGTATTTACCGCTCTACTGCACCAAGCCTCATACACCATCCTAGTGTGGCGATGACTATACCACACCATCATAGGATACCTTTGACCATCACCGCAAGGTAGAGGTAATCATCGCTATACCGCACTGGTCAACATGGAAGCATCACGGGGTGGTGGTAACACCACACTACCACAAGCTCAATCTAACACCTCTGTGGGATAGCGGTAAGTATCGCTCAACCTCTAGTTACTCCATGAGACGCTATGGGATGGCGGTAAAGGTGTGAAATCTCACTTGGTGTAATCTAACTTGATGAAAAAAAAATTGGGGGTCCACTAGTGAATTTGAGGCACATAATTCCAACAGGTAAATGCCATAAATTGTCCAAAACAAATACACATTTATTAGACTCAAGTTACTTAGGAAAACAGGGCATGTGAGACTTCCCACTAAAACAATTCAAAATTAATAAGGTGTAAATATATGGCTCTTTTAGCATTGCAATTAAGGTGTAAATCACAAATATATAAGCAAGATGTGGCATAGTTGCCAACAATTGCAATCTATAAATCAAACACTATTGAAAAGATAACAAAAAGAGAGATTGCAGTAGAAATCCTGATCAAAAGATAAGACTATTATTTAGAAATCAACAAAAGGAAAAGCTTAAACTTGTATAACAATATAGAACACCTATGGGACATCCATCAAAGCATAGCAATAAGGATTTTTTGTCATATATTGTAGTTACAAGTGCCCTGTTAGACATACATGAAAATGTGGAAGCATAGACAATTTGTATCAAGCCAAATGTCAAAAATTTTAATTAAAAAGATAAATCCTTACAATTGGACCAAGCAAATTTATGATTTTATCTTTATAATGTAGGAACTTTCTCTGTTAGAGCTTCATGACCTAAAATTGGATCTCCAATTGGACTAGTAGATTTATGATTTTATCTTTAGAATGTAGGAACTTTCTTTGTTCGATATTCACGACCTCAAATTCAATCAAAAACTGGATAAGCAGATTTATGATTTTCTCTATCCACCGAAATTTGTATACCTATACTCAGGTTCTACTTCCGAGCGAAAACACTCAAAAGTGTTTCAGACTGACTGAAAGTACTCTCCAACCTGGTTATGTCACTAATAGCAATCCAAGTTTTACTGAACCATCCATACCCAAATCTCGCATCACAATCTATTCTTCCTGCACATAAAAATGCCGCATATTAACCCCTTCTAAATAAAACATGTAATCATCATAAAACCATAATTAATAAATCATTTTAGTTTCATAAAGAATCCGATGTCATTTACTATCAAAACAAAAGTTGTATAAATCACAAAAAATCCATGAAGCCTCCTAAATGTAGCTTAAAGCAAGTTTACAGGATGGGATTCAACATAAGAAGCTTTCTACTACAACTCTCAATGAATGTATTATAAGAAGAAAAAAAAATTCTTCACACTCTAAGTAATGCAGTCAAACATTTATTCCAAAAGTATGTTAGCAAGAGTTAACTAAAAACATAATGATTTTTTGCTTGGTTTCTTTTATCAATATGCCACGTGGAAATGGAACAATCACTAAGAAACCCTAACAATAAAAAACAAAGTAAAGGTTCAAGAAAGGAAATTCCAATGTACTATTGTGTAACGGTGATGAAAGAACTTATATGAGCATGACTTGCATACAAGTCCCTTCCATTGGATTTTCGTCCATCCAAAGAGAAAATAAGCAATGTAAGGATTTGAGCAATATAAGTCCAAAGGGTTATGTTGTAACAGTAATGGAATAACCATAAGAACACAACTGAGGAACACATTCTTGTGATTGTAATTATGTGATCTGTACCTCTATTGATCATGTGGCACAATTGTGCTATAACAAATACAAGATGCATTCATGTGTGACCCAAGTTTAATGTGGCTATGTTGTGATAGAATGGAGGCACTCATATGAGCAAAATTCATGTACAAATTAATCACTATCATCTCAATTAGGTGTCAATCATAATTGGGTACATTCGAGTTGACTCAAGTTTAATAGGTTGCAATGTAATGATAGCATGATCTAAGAGCGATTACCTCTTGCTGCAATAAAGAGCCTATAACTCTAGTTGATATGTAGAGTGGTTGTGTGATATCAATTATGTAGTGCATTCAAGCACAACCCATGTTTAATGGGCTATTCTAGAGAATGATAAAGATTTTCTAAACCTTATGAATGTTACTTAAAAGTGTACAACTTAAACTACAGACCAAGTTTGTTACATACTCGAATGCAATCTTGGGTTACCACAAACTATAATAATGTGATCTACTAATAACCATTATGGGAACTGTTAAAGACCCATGCTATCTAGGATACATTTCCCTAATCAGGTTTACATACCTTAATGATCAAACACAAGCTTCCCAGACACTCAAGGATACAATCCATGATCATACCACACCCTGTCAAGACAACTAATTTTCTGACCCAAGATTTAAGGTTATTTTTTAATACCAACAAAAGCATTGGTAAGAGAATGAATAGGGTACAAGCCCTAGGCCTCTGTAAAAAAATAAGCCATAACTTTAGCACATTAGTGAGGTTGCAATACCAGTTCAAGATTGAGACATTGTAGCCAATAACAAAATCTTGCAATCTAAAGATTGTAGCCAATAACAAGTACACTATGTGGCTCAGTGAAATTTGTAAATGCAATATATGGTAAGAAGAATGATAGTCACTTGAGGTGTGACAGTCAAAAAGAGGTTGAGCGGTGACGAGATAATAAAGTTCAAACCTTGCATAGTAAAGTGGATATTTTAACAGTGAGTTTCCTTATCCCCTTGCTAACCTTAAGGGTTTTTCAAATGCTCTTGAAATTGTTAGACAAGGAAATGCAATCAAGTAATGACTATCTGGAAATGAAGTAATAGTGGTAATCACAAGTTCAATGTTTCTTCTTAGCCATTATATAATGGAGGTAGTGGATTGCATGTTTGAGCAGTGTTTTGAGACTCATCAAAGACGGGAGAATATTGAATAATACCCTGTGGACTGTGAAGTAGAGACAATAAGGTTGAAGGATCTTAAGACCCACAATACCATGAAATAATGAGTTTGTTATAGTAAGTAAGTAGGCAGTCTATAGGGCATAGTTTGATTTTATAAAAGGATGCTCATGAAATGAATCTTCAAGTGATAGTGAGTGAGCTATTTTAGATTGCAGTTGAGGGTACAATATCCAATCTTAAAGGCAATTAGCAAAGCAGTAAATGTGCAATAAAATAAAACCCTACACAACAAACAATTCACAATGTTATCTTGCATAATGCCTTGAGTTTGAAGACAAAAATATCATTGTCTCTTGATGAAAGTAGTGACCTTAATGGTTAATCACTAGCAACCATGATTTTAAAACATGCTATTGTGCTTATGGAGGCAGCATTTTAAGCAAGGCAGTGAGTGGTGGTTTGGAACAATGGTAGGTATGAAGGACTTACTTTATATGCATAATATGCAGTCTAGCTTAACACAACGTTCTTAGAAGAGATTAAAGGTGGATTATGGAGCTCAAGGGTTACCATGATAAATATTAAAGCAAAGACTGGAATATATTTAAAATCCATTGTCATGAAGATATTAAAGATGTTGCATGCCAAACCCTAGCAGCTGGAGTAATGAATACAGTGCCAAAGAGGATAGTGAGCTGGGGAAAATTTAGGAGATCTCCACATTATCTAATCATAGGAAAATAAATCATTTATTTATTTTTTTAAATTAAAAGAAATAATTCTAAACCCTATATAGGATACATTGATACTTCAAAATCATCTGAAGGAATTTGAGATTATGCAAATATATGTGAATTAAATACCTAGATTACAAACAGTAGCATGAACAATGTGACCCTTGTTGAGCAAAGCGATAATGAGATAAGAAGCAATGAATCCTATGCCTCCTATCATGCACATCTCCTTACCATTCTCTGTCATTCTTTACTGAAACACTTCTCCATTTAGGCGGGCTACGCCTAAAAATAAGATTTCGACAAAGGTTTTAGAGTATGTTTATTAAAATGAAAACTCCATTTTGGCAGGCTATGCCTACGAATAATATTTCGATGAAAGTTATATAGTATGTTTATTAGAGTATTTTGGCAAGCTATTGATTCTTGATTCCTTAAATGATTTGTTAAATAAATGACTAACTATTTAGTCATTTTTATTTGTGTGACTAAATAATTTTTTATTCAATGGCCAAATTAGTCATTTATTTACTCATTTATAGCTAAGTTGCAAAAAATTAGTAGAATTTCATCATTTTTAGTTGTTGTGACTAAAAGTTTTAGTCATCTAGTCATTCATTTGCCAAATTATACTAGTGAAAGGACAAGTCATCGTCGACCAACTTGCACATGCGCCTACCAAAGCAAATCATCCATTAGTCTTTGATTTTCCAGATGAGTCTACATTCACATTGGACACTCCAACAACATGGAAATTATATTTTGATGGGTCTCACACAAATCATGGTTTAGGAGCATGCATATTGTTTGTTACCCCTCAAGGTGATACCATTCCTAAGTCATTTCGAATAGCTTTCTCATGCACCAACAACATAGCGGAGTATGAGGCCCTTCTCACAAGACTTCGCATGGCAATCAAATGGAAAATCAAGAGCCTTCAAGTGTATGGTGACTCGCAACTAGTAATCTGATAGGTTAATGATGATTATGACACTAAGTATGAAAAGCTCACTCCATATAAATGAATGATTGGCAGTTTCAAGTAGTATTTTGACAACATCATCTTTTATTAGGTCCCTCACATTCAAAACAAAGCAATAGATGTAATGGTAACCATTGGTTCTCTCTTGGATATTCTAAACAATGTGCCACAATATGAGTTTTTGGTATAACAACTATTGATCCCTGCCTTCAACATCCCCAAGTCTAAGATGGTCTGTGAGCTTGTTGGTACCAACTCCCCATGGTATAAAGACATTTATGACTAGCTACATGATCAAATCATCTCCCTTGACATATCCAATAACCAACACAAGACCTTCATCTGTAAAGCCTCTAAATATGCCATCATCGGTGACACCCTTTATCACCGAAGCCTAGACAACACCCTCTTGCGATGTCTTGATATCGATGAAGAACAAATGACCATACACAAAGTACATGAAGGTATATGTGGATCCCATTCTAGTGGTACAACCCTAGCCAAGAAGATAATGTGTGTAGGATACTACTGGCCTACAATGGAACGAGATTCATACCACTTTGTCAAGAAATGTCGACAATGTTAGATTCATGGAGACTTGATACATGCACCAACTCAGGAATTGCATCCGATAACATTACCATGGTTGTTCGCCTAATGGGGACTTGACCTCATAGGTAAGATCCATCCCACTTTATCCAATGGCCACAAATTCATTATCACAATGATCAAATATTTTACCAAATGGATTGAAGCTATTCCCATGACATACATCACTGGAAAAATATCTAAAAATTCATCCTTACTTATATCATTTCTAGTATGGTGTCCCTCAATCCATCATCACCGACAATAGTCATCCATTTAAGAACCAAGAAGTCCGCCAAATTTGCAAAAAAAATCATATCCACCATCACTTTTCCACCCCATACTACCCACAAGGTAATGGACAAGTCGAGGTGTCTAACAAAACCATTACCAGAATCCTTAAAAAGACCATCAATGAAGTTGGTCATGATTGGCACCTTCAACTTAATCCCACCTTCCGGGCCTACCACACCAATATCCTCACCCCCACAAGAGCCACTCCATATTCACTATTCTTTAGTTCCGAGGCCATTTTATCTATCGAGGTCGAGTTACATTCCTTGAGGGTGTCCATGCAAGAGCATATAGTTGATGGAGAGTATTGTGTTTCCAAACTACATGAGTTAGAACTACAAGATGAGTGAAGACAAAATGAATTGGTCTATTTACAAGCTTATTAGAACTTTCTCCATCGTAGCTATAACAAGAAATTTTTGACTCAAAACTTTGGCATTGGTAACCTAGTGTTAATGGAGAACCCTAAGAATCAAGTAGAGCAAGAAAATATGGGAAAATTTGAACCAAATTGGTTGGGTCCCTACATCATCATGATAGTCTTCAAATCAGGAGCTTATCAACTTTCAACTCCTGAAGGGTAACCCTTGTCAGTACTTGTCAACAATTTTCAATTGCACAAATTCTACACCTAGCTTCAGAGAGCCATGTCAAAACCTAAAAAATACAAAAAAAAAATAAAAATTGTCACCTTGATGAAAACCTGGCAAATAGGCGTCTTGGTGACACCAAAAAAATCAAAAATAAAAAAAATAAAGAAAATAGTAAAGAGAAATAATTCGTCCAATAGTGAAAACCACTTCAGAGGTGCTTTGGTGAAAACCTAGTGAACAAGTGCCATGTGTAGTCGATCTTTGTTCTAGCATCTACCATCATTCTATCTGATTTCCACTTTTATTCCCAATAATTCACCTTCATACTTTTCACATCACCCATAATAATGCTTTGTTGTCCTTCCCTTAACCTGGAACAATTGACATCTCACATCTTTTGTCATCCATATCCGCCTACAATAATGTGTATCCCATTCCACCCCTAATAAATTGGTCATATACCCGACTGGGGGTAAGTCCTTAACCTACGTATTCATTGGATCCTACACTTGTCATTGGAGGTTGCAATATCCTAAAAAGACAAAAAAAATCAAATATCCCAAAAAGACAAATAAATCAAATAAACCTCAAAAATCCAAAAAAATCAAAACATTTCATAATAAAAAATAACCTTGCAAAATCACAAAAGCAAAGTTAGAGTCAATCATGTCAGTCCAAGTCCAGTCGAACTATGTTGCCTCTACACATTGTTACCTAGGAAAGGCCATCAATTGATGAGCCCCCGAGGCACTAGGTCAGTCCTTTAGGGTTTATCAAATAAAGTCAATCACGAGTCAATCCATAATAAATAAATAAAAGTCATGTCAAACTACAAGGTCTCTATGCATTGTTATGTGGGCAAGGCCATCAGTCGATGAGCCCTCAAGGTCCTAGGTCATTCCTTTAGGGTTTGTCGAGTCAATCATAATAAATTGGGTATTGTCATCAGATGCAATTGGTCGTCAAATAAGTCTCAAGCCAATAAAAATACTATGCAAACAATTCTTCAAGTCAATTCAGTCAATTGTCAAAATAGTAAAACATCAAATCAAAGTCAAAACATCAAATCAGTCAAACATTTACCTTATATAGGATGTGTCCTTCCTGCAAAACAAACATTGTCATTATATCAAACTCTATCATTCACCTTATACAGGTGGTTACATGATTGAAACCAAACTTGATGTCTTATATGACATGTTCCTCTCCTGAAACTAGGAATTGTCAAATAATCAACCCATCAATCACCTAGTTAATTAAACATCGACAAACAGTTATTGGCAAACACTCTGAATGGATGTAGACTTTGTAGTCTGTTGGTATAATTTTTCTTATCTTTTTTATTTGTCTTTTGAGTTATGTTACTAGTTGCCTTGAGGATGTCCCACGAAGGATTTAGAGGAGCAATGATGTCTCATGACTTGTATTTTCTTTGATTTTTGTTTGTGGATTGTCTTGATAAAAAGACTAGGGCAACTTTTCCCTTAGTATGAGTCAAGACTTTCCTTGTTTGTTGACTGTCTATTTTCACAAACAGATGATTTTGCACACCTTTGTCTATGGTCATACCATGGTGTTTATTGTCCATTTTTCATATTTTAATGCCCAAGGATGATTAAATGCAATGCCTAGCATAGCAATGTATTCATCTTTAAGTTGTCTCCACTACCACCATGCTAACATCCATGTCCTCCACACTAATATTTCTTCTATCTACATCTTGATGGCATCCCATGACACACAAAAATATCCTACATACATAGTCATGTTAGAAGCATCATAAACATCATAATAATAGGCATCCTCATTTAGGTCATACATATTGCATTAGAAAATACAAAAACATAGAGAACATATACATGCATTTCACATAACATTTCAACAACATAATCATCTCATATCATTTTTCATCTAGGCATCATTAACATTGCATATATAGTACTACATATACTCAAACATAATCGTTGCATTTAGATTATCATAGGTCATATTACATTGCATTAAACATCATATTTAGCATGTCATCACATTCACATCATTTTATAATCATAATCCATTACCATAAGTCGCATTGCATATCCATTGCATATACATTACATTTGCATCATATAGATGGATCATATACAATATTGCATTCAAAATTATAAAATAAACATAAGCATTTCCTAGTCATAATTATATCACATCATTTTGCATCCATCATCCATTAAGCATACATCATAAAGCATATACATGACATACATAGCCATCACATCATATCTATAACAACATAAAATTACATGCATCCATCTAACACCTAGGAATCATATAATGTAAGCATAAAACATACATTAGTCATCCATAATGCATCCACATATAGCATCCTCATACAATCATATAGAATGCATAAACATCATAAAAGCATGATCTCATACATATAAAACATAAGAATGCATATACTCATTTCCAAAATCATATATCATATATGTAGCTCAAAAAGTGTCATAGTACAATGTCAAGATGTATCCCAAAAATAGATCTCGCAGGCTCAATGGTCCAAAATATCAATATCCAAATGCAATATCAAAATGTGCTCTAACTAGAGCTACCTTGATCCCCTGAGGGTGATGGTCGTGGTGATGGTTGCATGTCCTCTCGGTGAGGAGACCCTAATGACTTGTACTTGGATGGAGGCTTGTCATATGGTCTTGATCGCCTAGGCCTTGATACACTACCACTGCTTTGTGACCATTTGTTGTGGGACCTACCACTACTCAAGGCCTCTGTAGCACTTAGACCTCTCCTCTCAGGTGGTACTGCAACCTCGTATAGATCCATGTAGTACTGCTCTCACCTCTCTAACCTATGGATCTCTCTGGCCACATATGCATTTGACCCACTACAAGTGGCTATGAAGTCTATCACCCTCTGATCAAGCCGCTACTTCCCAACCACCGTTGTATCCCTCTTCATCCTCAGGGCATCTCTCTTCATCCTCAAGGCCCTACCTCCACCTCCAATGCCTCTATCTTGATTGTCGCTACATCCAATCGGTCCTATAGGTCCGCTATCCTCTAATCTGTTGAGCCATATCCACCTCTGATAGGCACCTCCTCTAACCCCTCTTTGACATTTACACCCATCACGATCCTCTCTCGGAGGACTCGCTTTAACTCAAAGATATCAACTCTCCTCCTCTTGTCTCTCCTCCTCCATCTCTACCTCCTCCATAGCCACATTATGCTACTCAATATCTGGAAATGGCTCATCCCGTTGCTCCTCCTCCTCCCTCTCCTCCTCATGCTCCTCCTCTTGCTCACCCTCCTCCCTAATAGGTGGAAGGTGATGTACCGCCCGTTGTCTCCTTGCCCTCCTCTGCTGGACTCAACCTCCTCTCCCTCCACGTCCATCTCTACCATCATCACCTCTCCCTCTGTCTCCCCGTCCCCCATCTCCTCTCTATCCTTGACCTCTAAATTGGTCTCGTGGGCCCTTGCCTCAATGCTTTACTTGTACCAGATGATCTGGATTTGTGTATAGATCAGGCTTGTGAGTAGCCCACCATGTGTCATACTTCATTGTGGTGCCTACATCCATATTACCACCCCTCCATCCCCACAACACAAGGTACAATGTATCTATCCCTTGCTTCGCCACTCCCACTGGAATCATCTATCCCCATGGCTGAACCTTGTAGGATAACCGCACAAACTCTACTATGCCCCTAGGTACATCCTGCATCTCCCTAAACTACCTCCTGACCCGATCTAGCAGGTATTGCTCTATGATGTGTTGTGATTGGACAATCCATCCAATTAGGAACCTCGCCTGTCTACACCATGGAAAATGTTGGTCCTCATTTGGACACCACTAGTAGTCTCTATATGGCCTCCATATGAAGCTCACAAGTAAATTGATTCCATGTCTCCAATAACTAATGTCCCCAACATGGGTTTGCATCACAACCCCTCTGTACATATATACATTTGGAATACTATCACATAACTACCTACCCATTGGAGGATGAAACATGACGATATGCTTCCATGCCCATACCATATATATGTCACAGCATAGCTCATCGATTGACCATCGTGGTATACAATTTCATGCAACTAAAAAATAACATGGCCAATAAGCAAGACCCCATGCATAGACTGTCCCTCTCCTCACCATCCCCACGAGCATCTCCCCCATCCAACTAGAAATACATGGCCTCTATGATCTGGAATCACGATCCTTGCAATCAAAGTACACAACATGCAGTCCCATCTCTTGTATCACTTTGCTAGGACCTCCCATTGAATCTCATACTCCTTGACCCTAAGATCCACAACATCCTCATGCTCATAATTATCCTTGATGGCCTGATATCCCCGCACTGGATCATACCTCACTCTTTCTTTGTAGATTGGCAGCCTGAGAATCTTGTAGACATCCTCCAATGTCATGATCGCCTCCCTTGTCGAAAAGTGGAACTAACATGTCTCCAAATGCCACCTCTCAACAAGTGCAGTTAGTAATCCCCTATTCGCCCTAATGATTGGCATGTAGGTCACATGATATAAGCCTAGGCGAATTAGCTGATGCTTTTCAGCGTCAGATAACTGATCCTGAAGATAGAATGTGGACGATTGTGACTCTTGTGTATAAATCTGGGCAAGTACAACCTGTGGTCACAAGAAAAAGGAATTGTGTCAATCCAAAATCCCAATCAAACCTATTGGACTTGAAAATTGCACAAGAAATTTCATCCTAAATTGGGGAAAATTTTTAAACAAGCAATTGCGTCGCACTGCTTCACACATGCATCACATATATCAAGTCTGTCACATTTTTGCATATGCATCAACATGCACAATTACACTTGTGTCACACACCTCATAAAATATGTCACCAGGGTCACTTGCAGTCAACCCCCAATCAGTTGTGTCGCCATTTTCACACGAGTCATTTCACTATGCACATGTAGCTCACTTTGTTGAATGCGTCATCCACAACCACAAATGCGGTACAAGAAGAAAATGTGGTGCTCTTTACAGTTGCACCGCATTACATTCATTTGACACCCTAACTACACTTGTGGTGCACCATGCAAATGTGATCTCACATGCGGTGCACGCGATAGCAGTTGCGGTGAATGCTTTTCACCGCATTTGCTTGCTCCACTACAGAGCCCTAAATCTATGCAAAAATAAATAAAAAATACAAAGTGGGTATTAGGTATTTATCAAGTTTGTTGAACCCTTTGGTTGTATGAATGTTCGAACTCGAAAACCACAGTGAGAACTATGAGGAATTGGTGTCATTTTGGTAGCAAGTCACTCCAAAGCTCTCCAAATCTCCAAGGTCAAAATGCATAAATGAGCAAATTTCCCACTCAATTTCTATATATAGCTCATCAAATTTAGGGTTTGAGTTAATGTTTTGTATTGGTTGCACTCATTGGGAGGCTTTGAACCTTAATTCATACTACCTCGAAGGTCCTAGAAGTCATATATTTTGTCACCAATGCATTCCTAGCTGTCAAATTAGCTTATCAGAACAATTTTTGAATTTTTTGAATTTTTTGGAAAATTTGCAAAAAACATTCGAGGGGGCATAGGTCCATCCCATTTACATTGGGGCATATTTTGATTGAATTTCTTTGACACGACATGATAAACTACATTGTATCAAAGGGGCAAAATGTAGACACTAAAAAATTGTCCTAGGCTTGTGAACTCTATCTTTCTTCATAAATCTTCTTTCGTCCCTAATAATTAAATAATTCTAATTATTTGCTTATTGTCTAATGTCATAATTCAACTATTAATTAAATAATTTTAATTATTTAATTAATTAATTTATTCTTTTGATTAATTAAATAAATTTTATTTATTTAGTTATTATCATCTTTCTATTATAATTAAATAGTTATTTTAATTATTTAATTATTCATTTAGCCTTTTCTGTCATAAATTAAGTAAATCTTATTTATTTAGTTGGTTGCTAATTTATCATTTTCTTCCCCACTTTTGAATTAAATCATTATTTAATCAAAAAGTCAATTGTCACATGTCTTTTATAATTGAATAGTGTTTTCATTATTTAATTATTCACTTTCCCTCTCAACTTAAATAATTTTATAATTATTTAAATTCCTCCAACAACCTCTTTTTTTGTGCCAATCTCATTATTTGTGTCAATCTTATCTCCTCATGTCTTATTCAGTTTCCACCCTTGATTGAATTATTTTATAATTCAATCTTAGCCATTCATCCTTATCTTTGCCCTAATTTGGTCCTAACCCTATTGCATACTACAACTTTCATTCTTGGCCATTGATTGACATATCTTGTTGGCTTTTAATCTCAACCCTTCATTCCAATTTGACTTTCTATAAAAGACGCCTATCATTTTCATTTCTACAAAACTAGTTTATGTACAATTACATGTTGTTTAAGGAGACAACTACAATCTTCAATATTTTGCTATCATTGTCATTAGGCTATTATTGCATACTCAAATCTAAGGGCATCAAGCATATTCAAGAAAAATGGATAAGGACAATGGAGGTGAATCAACCATGGCATAGGTAATATTGCTTTATGTTTATGTTTCTATGTTAGATTGTATTTCATTATTGGTTTAGGGTTTTATGGTTTTAGTTTTGATGTTCTATTACCTTAACCTGAATTTTACCCTAGATTACAAGGTGGAGTGTTGCTCCATTGAAAACTATTATAAATCTATGGTGCATTCTAGAATTTGATAGTTCAATGAAGAAAATTCTAAACCTTACAACAAAAGAAGCCTATAGTTAGGAACAAAAGAAATACATTCTAAGGGGGGTTGAAGGAAACTTTGTATTCCATTCATTATGCATACTCATTACTGTAGTTTCGTCAACTAAAGTTTAAATCATATCTTACTTTAGTAGATTTGACTCATATTTATGTATGGTTTGGATTGTTTGATGCATCTATGTGATTTATTATGTTATCTTGTTGACTAGTTCATGGTATGTTTTGCAAATCTATGGTCAAGAAGATAGTAAAGATGCTTATTCTTGGCTTCTATCATTTTACTTTCTATAATATTCTTTTAGTTTACTTCTTTTCCTCTCAAAGTTAGCTTAGAACAGGAAGGGAGTCGTCCCTCAACCAAGACATTGAATTCTTTTTCATGTCCCACATAAACTAATTATTCATTTTTTGTTGGTTCTATGTGGTGCATTGGTCTTGAATTGGACCTTTATACCAATCAATGGCTATATTTTTATTTTGATGAAAATGTGAATAAATTTTGGCTTATTTTATCTATTAGGAATTTATGGCACATCTAGACAATGAGAAACAACAATTTTTTTTATTTAAAAAAGGTACCTTTTGAATTCTTATAGTGAGATCACACTCCATAATTTAATTTAGGTTATGTATATGAGGATTCTAAAATATTGATTATTCACCATGTTGGAAAAAAATAAATCAAAAGATCCAGTTTCTAATATCATTTTATCATGACAAAACAATAACATATCTATTTTATCATTGGATAACCACTATCATGAACATGATAGACTGGAATAAAGGTGATCATATCATAAAAACATAGCCATAAAATAATTTAATAAATCAATCATGCCACACATAATTCTTTTTCACTAAATAATTAATTGGATAGGCATGCCAAGAGAAGCTTTTCATTTTCAGTAAGGATTCCTAAATCACAACTCTAAATATTTTGTTTTGATAATCTACTAATATGTCTAGATGCTTTAAAATGAATATTATACAACATGAACAATTATGGTGACTGGATTATGGTGAACTTGTTGAAGTCTAATGCCTCCAAAAAGAATCACACAATGATGAATTTGACATATTGTTCACATTTGAAAACCTTAGGTATATGTCATGAAAATCTCAATTTTATATTGAAATTTTGATAAAAATCCATTATAATCATTTGTCCTTTTTTATGTTGGATCTAAAGATATTTTTCTACCATTGTAGTTGTCAAGATGATATTATGACTGCTAAAATGACTAATTTTGCATGAATTTGGTGTTTTTGTTGTTGGCATCTAATTTTCACATTTGATTGTACCCTATATGTTGTTAGGTGTTCCTCTAATGTTACAATGTGAATCTTATTTATGAAAAACTTGTTTCTGCCCTTTTGGTGCACCCTTATATAAACAACACTTTTAGTTTGTTTCAAAATTATCTCCTCTTTATTCAAACATGTTTGTCAACACTTGAAATTGCATCTAATTTTGAAAACAATTCTCTTATGTTATAAAGTGTGTACATATGTATGACATTTTTAGGACTTGGTTTGGAATCCAATTTCACTTCATTGAGACATGCACTTTTATTTTTGATGTGCACTTGAAAGCATGTTTCAAATTTTGTTAATTCTATGCTTAATCCCACCCCTGCTCATGGCACACCTATGCATATGATTTAAAACTTTGAATTTTGAAATTTATTTATTCTTTAATGAGGTGTGCACCTCATCCCTAGACACATGCCTTTGTATGGTGTTTTCTAATTTTAGTGCTAGAAGTTTAGAATCTGTAATGTCTTCTTTTTGTAATTTTTTCAATTTTCTAATTTTTCAGGAACACAACTAGAACAATAACTTAAACTTGCAATACAAATGCTTATTGCAACTACACTTCACAAAAACCTTTAAATAACTTAAAATCACACTTAGATCTGATTTTTAAATCAATATAACAACACTGATTCTATTTTGTTAGAATCTGTAAAGATGAATAACCCATAAAACTAGTGCAAATAAATAGATATGAAATTATGAAAGCAAATGACACAAGATCAAAATAGCAATACAGAGTTAGTCTCCACGAGAGTAATGCAAATGCTCTAGAAGTAAAATAGCATTATGAGGATGCAAAAGCAAAGATACAAAATACAAGCTAGGAGGTGAGTATAAATAGACTATGAGAGAGGGGAGAGGTGGTGGAAAATACGACCAATGGGAAGATCCCACCACAATAGGCTAAGATAGGAAAGTGTAACTCCCATGGAAGATGCCGACACCTTGCACCCACTCACACTAATACTCACATAATTAAACCTAAGTAAGCTTAATTAAAGTGTAGGAAAAACCTAGGAATATAGGAAAATAAATAACCCAACTAGGAAAATAAAAACCTACACTAACACCCCCCCTTAAGTGCAGCTTAGGAGGATATAAAAGATGATGGGTCTTGAAAAATGAAGCCATGTTTGGTACCCATGTACATATAAAATCCCCCCCCAAAGAAGAAGAAGCCCCATCCCACAAAAAGGAAGTACGACACCCCCTGTAATAGAGAGAGAAATGAAATGAAGTGGAAGGACAAAGAATCCCCCCCAAAGAGATCTAATGGTAGATGCTCAAAATTGGATGTAGAAGATGGTCCACGATCGTCAAACAACATTCCTTCCTTTAGGAAGAAACACAACCAAAGGTGTATGCACACTTTCTCCCAAGTCTTGAAAGGAATATGTAGGAAGAAAGTGCAGAATGAATAAAGTCTTTGAAGTCGGCTCAAGTATCCCCATGTTGATGTTGAAAGATGCCACAATCAAATCAGTCGTTCTAGGCCACATTGTTGAAGATGAAAAATCATAATCTCCTAGAGATTGATGTAAAGCATAAGCTAAAGACTCAAATATCTCCTCTAAAGAAGTCTCCTTCAAATGTTGATCCAAAGTATCCACACTCATATCAAACTGTGATGAATGATCATGTAGAGAATGAACAAGAGGGTCAAGGTGTTCCCTCACAACAACTGAAGAAGAATCAACTTCATCAAAGAGAAGATGAAAATAATCAATAGTTTCCCCCAAATTTGCAATATGTGTCTCTATAAACAAGTCTGAAATACTTGTCAAGAGATCATCCAAAGCTCAATTTGAAAGACAATGAATGTCCTACTGCAAAGAATCACTGGAAACTTTCAAAGAAGCAACACTAGAATCTAAAGTAGCAACAGTAGAGTGAGGAGATGGAATACAAGGTTCAAGAACTGGATCACTTGTGAGAATACCCAAGTTCAAATAACCAAAATTCTCCTCAAAATCAAAATCCACACTAGAAGTGTCATCATCATCCAAAGGATCAAAGCCATCACCAGGAAAAAAATATAAAAAGGAATACAACCGAGATGCATGATCAACCACCCCAATAGCAGTTATCTCTTTGCTCTCCAAATCTCTAATAAGAACTTAATCAGAAGTAAATTCCACAGTCTTTCCTGCTCCACTATGAGTAACTTGATAGATGGAAAGAATATTATTAGACAAATGAGGTACACACAATACATCATTGAAAGTACCATCCCCTATATCAACAAATCCCTTCCCAATTACATTCATATATGTATTGTTACCAATCAAAATAGGTGGCATAACACAAGGATCAAAACAAGAGAGCATGGATTGTGAAGAAGCCATATGATGAGAAGCTCCTGAATCTAGAAGCCATCTCCTTGATCCAATACTCGTAGAAGCACAAAGAGATTTTCCTTTATGTTTGTCTAATGTAGAAGCATAACTAACATGGAATTTTTTCCTTTTTCTTTGTAGATTCTTAGTTTGATGAAGATGGAGATTCAGTTACCTCTTTATAACTCTTCTCAAGAAGATGTGCGAGGGGATCAATTTGTTTCTTCATACATTTGTGTTCATCATGACCAAGTTTCTTGCAATAAGCACATTTTACCTTCTCCTTCTTATATTTTCCTTGATTTGAAGAAGGTTTAGTGTCTAAATTAGAAGTAGATGAGGATATAGTTGAAGCATTCTCTCCTTGATTCTTTTGTTTCTTATCCTTATTGTTACTACTTTGTCCTTTTTTGTTCTTTTGTACCTTGGTTGACAAACAGGGCATGTGACTTAGAGAATTTAAGAGTGCCCATCTGAATTAGCTTATCTTGTTCCCATGTGAGAGAGAGCAAAATCATCCAAAGATGGCATAGTGAACTATGTCCCAAGTGCACCCTTAGTAGCATAGAAGGTAGAAACAAAGACAAAATATTCCGAACTTAGTTTAGAGAGAATATTAAGAATCAGTTGTTCATCTGTCTTATCAATACCACATTGTTTTTACTTTAGCCTTAGTGATTTCAATTTTGTGAAAAAATATTGAATTGTGTTGAAATTGCCTGGACTTAAACTAATTAGTTCATTTTCCAACATATGACCCCTCGTTGAATCTTGTGTGCCAAATAGTGTTTCTAGCTTTGTCCAAATTTCATTTGGTGAGTTCAAAGACTCGATGTGGAATAGTAAATCAGGACAAACGAACAAACACAATGTTCCATAGGCCTCATCACATTTGTTAAACCACTTAGGCCTATCTTCATCTTTAGTAGGTTCAGTTTCAAGTCCCATTGTTATCCTATGTTATCCAACTTTCCTTAAGTAGATTGTCATGCGTGATTTCCACTCAAAGTAGTTGTAAGGAGTTAAGATGGGTATTGTTGTTTGATCCATGATGAAGAAATGTAGGAAAGAGATGCCAAAAAGAAGAGAACACACACAAGACAACCCCCCCTTTTAAATCAAAGAAAGAACCCCCCCCAAGCAAATATGATTTGGCACTTTATAATTAGTGCATTTACAACTTCCACTAGCAATAATACTTAGTGGTCTTGATCTCAATGCTTTACAAAATTCTCACACATTGGATGTATGTTGAAAGTATAAAACTTGAGCTAATCCAAGTGAAACTAACAACACCACTGCGATTTACTCAAAAAATCATGCACTTTCAAAAAAATAATCACGTCAATCCGAGATCATATGAGAAAGTTATGAGTCTTCAAAGTTCGTAAAACGAGAACTATGCAGTATCATAGGTGAGAATATGCAATTTATGAAAATTCACTGCATCAAAACCAAAAAACGCCTGCAATGGTGCAAAAAGCACGAGAAAATAGCCCAGATAAAAAAAAAATTGCTTGAGAAATGGAGCCAATATGATTGAGAACGAAGTGTTTGAAAATTACCTTCAAATCTGCAATTGTCAACGGAGAGGGGGTCTTCTAAAATGTTTTGATTCAGTTTCTGCAAAATATATAACCTACATGCAAAAACTAGCAACGACCCAGATGGTTTTTTTCTACTGTGAACAAAACCCAAATGACTGATTTTCTCTAAAATATATAGAAAATGTGGATATAGTGTAAAATAATGCTCCCAACAACAAAAAAAATGACCCCAAAAATGAAAAACCGGCCTATAAAGGCTCAATCAACTACTTAAGTCAAGCAAAGGCATGCTAAAACCTGCAATTTTAACATGATCTTCATAAATCCTTTCTGATTCTCCAGATCGTTTGAAAACACAAGAGAAGAGTAAATGAGATTTTGAAGAAAATTGTAACAAAGCTTATTAGCCCCCCCAAAAAACTCTCAAATAAGGAAACTACAATCTATATTGCACTAGAATTTATCTGACACCATGTTAGAATCTGAAAAGATGAATAACCCAGAAAACTAGTGCAAATAAATAGATATGAAACTACGAAAGCAAATGACACAAGATCAAAATAGCAACACAGAGTTAGTCTCCATGAGAGTAATGCAAATGATCTAGAAGAAAATTAGCATTATGAGGATGCAAAATCAAAGATACAAAATACAAGCTAGGAGGTGAGTATAAATAGACTATGAGAGAGGGGAGAGGTGGCAAATACGACCAATGGGAAGAGCCCGCCACAATAGCCTAAGATAGGAAAGTGTAACTCCCATGGAAGATGCTGACACCTTGCACCCACTCACACTAATACTCACATAATTAAACCTAAGAAAGCTTAATTAAAGTGTAGGAAAAACCTAGGAATATAGGAAAATAAATAACCCAACTAGGAAAATAAAAACCTACACTAACATATTTGATTGCATGATGGGAAAAATGATTACAACACTGATATGGAAGCTAGAAATGGATTTTCAAAATTATAACTTTCCCATTAATCATTTAATTTTCATGATCAAACCAAAAGAGATAATACAATCTAGGGATGAATTTTTCATGAAAAGTGGTTTCTAAAACTCAAAGGAAACCATTTTTCATTAACATAAAGGGTAAGTTGGTGTGGGTTAGTGATGAATATCATATAAAGGATGAGAATGGATTGTTTGCATGAGCACATGTACTTTTTTTGTCCTAAACCCTAAGATGCATTGCAAGAAATCTATTTAATTGTGAGAAGTCATCGATAAATGGTCATGAAATAAGGAGTCAAATTTGGTGGGGAACTCTATGAATGATAATGGTCGACTAGGTTGATGAAAAAGGGTTTACCCACCAAATGGGCATTACCAATCTATGAATGGCAATGGCCATACAACCCACCAAATGGGCGTTACAAATAAGAGCACAATAAGGCGCAGTAAGGGTTACAGAAAATGTCAATACTTTGAAAGAAACCTCTGCATAAAAATAGTTTGCACATAGTTAAACAGTGGGTGTGAGGGAGGCGGGTTATTTGAAAAACCTATAATCTACAAAAACAAATAAAACCCTACCTTAACAGGAAGTTATTCACACAAACCCTAACATGCAACATACAAAAAATAAACAAAAGCAATAAAAGACATGCACTTAACTAATAAAAAAAAGTTTGAAGCACATAACGATGAAAGAATGAACGAGGAATGAAGATTACCAGGGCTCTATCACTATTTGTAGGAGATTTTTCTACTTGAGCAACCTTCGATAGGAAGAAATTTGGCCGAGAACATGCAAAATAGTCGCGGCCACTTATTTTTTTATTTTTATAGTTTAGATATTCAATCGAAAAGGTGGGGCCACGTCAAACCCAGATGGTCGCCAAGAGGTTTTGGTTGAAACCCACTCGATCAAATTAGTTTTTCCTAAAAATAGTTCACTTAAAAATATTTAATTGGCCTAAAGTGTGACACAAGTTTGTACGTTTACCCACATATTATAATTTTTTATCACTTTTAGGAAACACTCTTTGACAACTGAATAAGTTTTACTTCTACAAGTGTAAATACTTTTAATACTTTTTAAGATCCATTGGTAATAGTTTGATCTATTGATATATCCCTTTTCTTGAGTGTATATAATTCACCATATTATTGTATTTTCCAACACAATACTTCTTTTTCCTTATATCTTATTAGATGATTTTATCCTTTTTTATTTAGAGTTATGATTTGGTTTGTTGTCTTTTGATTTGATTGATGTTACATTCTACAATGATCAAAAAAACCCTATTACTAAGGGCTCTAAGAAAAATATCATAATAATATGAAAATATATTATAAATCATATGAAAATTTTTATACCGTGAGTTGGGAAAAACTACCTAGCATAATTTTTTTTCTCAATATAATGTAAACTCTATTGAATAAGGCTTCAGTTGCCATAATGTGTTATATTTCCTTCTAGCATCCATGTAATCATATTAATTGCAACACTTAGCTCTCATTAGACTAAAAACAATCTACAAGTTTACATTTAGGACACCCTTAACTAAAAGTAATAAATGTGTGACATCAATTCAATTTTTTTCAAATAAATCATTATATCTATGTAGGCTTAAATTATCAATAAAAAAATTAAAATAATATTTATTCCTCACTTTCAACCCCAATCTTATGACATCTTCTAATTATAGTGCAATGCTCATTCTCATTGGCAAGTTATAATTCCTATCATTTGCATGCTTGTGCAATATTATATCATATAGAATTCACTCTTCATTACAAATCCAAGTATAGACTTTCTTGTGGCTTACACATTTCCTAACTTTGAATTTTGTTTGACCAAATATTGTATTTCTTAAATTAATATATTTTGAATAACCTTGCAACTTGCACCCCTTAAATTGGATGATCATTCTTCCTATTTCAAACCAAAATCCAAGAGACATCATCCTAAACCTTAGATCTAGGAGGCAAAGGAGAAGAGTCTTCATTTTCCTCCCTAGCATAATGCCCCAAATGAACATCGGCTAATAGCATTTATTTGGAGAGGAAACAAATAGAGGTGAAACATTAGGAATCTTGACTAGTGAATAATTAGAAGCAACGTGTGCATGCCCATTCCCAATAGAAGTTGGAGTTAAGGAATTAATATTGGTCACCATAGGAGGACCAAGTGTAGCCATAACATACTCAACAATGAGAGGTGGAGAATTGAGAGGAAACCCAAAGATAGTGAGGTAATGAGGACAATTATACTTTATAATATTTATTTATGATAAGGATAACTCTTTTCATATCCTGCAACAAATATTTTATTGCTAATTGTCAACAAATCCATTTTTTGTAAAGGATTTCAGGGCCCCTTCAAAACTTTCTTTTCCTTACAAAAAACAAATCCAT
This sequence comes from Sequoia sempervirens, assembly GCA_007258455.2. NCBI lineage: Eukaryota > Viridiplantae > Streptophyta > Pinopsida > Cupressales > Cupressaceae > Sequoia > Sequoia sempervirens. The sequence goes on along the minus strand of VDFB02000020.1, from coordinate 11,850,044 downwards.
TTTTTGTATATCCTGCAATCATGGCATTCCATGAAACAAAATTTCTTTCAAGCACACTATCAAATTGTTTGTGTGCCTTGTCTATGCTTCCACATTTTGAATACATGACAGTTGCAACTACATCATTTGACGCAATTTCTCTTTCCTTTATCCTGTGATGGATGTCCATACCCTATTCCATAGCTCCCATTTTGGCACAGGCAAGGAGAATGTTGGAAAAGATAGTGGGATCTAGCTTTACATCTGTGAATATTTGATAGAGAATTTAAAATATGTTTCAACAAACGCATTTTGTGCATATATTACAATCATACCATTCCACAAGACCACATTTCTTTGAGGAATCTTGTCAAATAGTTCATGTGCCTTGTCTATTTGTGTACTAGAGAATACCAAACTATAATATTTAAGTAATTCCTATGCATTGGAAAATGAAACTAGTTTGTTGTGTACAGTGAAATGGTGACTGCATCTGTAGACACCCATGTCTTCTGAAAATTTTACCAAAACTTCTACAACATGGATGGGTGAGATAAACATTTGAAAAACATTAAATGTGAGGGCAACTGATACTATACTCAGTATGTTGAATATTTTCCCTTATCTTTGGATATCTATTTTTTTGACTTAAGACTCATTATGTTTCTTGTGATTGGTTTTCATAATTTTCTCATGTCTAAACATCACTCTTTGTATTAAATAATCAATGAATTTCTTTTTAAATTTTTTTCTAAGTAATTGATTTGTATCGAGGGTCCATTGTTGAAAATACATACTAGTATATCATAACACACAATCTAGTTGTGGTAGTTTTGTGAGCAACCCACCTCTTTAATGAATCCATCAATTTCTAGGAGGACTCTATATGGATTCTAAACAGACTAACTGAACTACATTTTGCAATTTTCCAACTATGAGGAATTGTAACTCAGCGCAAGCTAGCAGAGTGAGGTGTAATTGAAACACAAGGTGCTTGGATTATAAAGAGATTTTCCAAGTAAGCTACTAAAAAAAAAATTGGAGTGATTTGAAATTTTCAAGTAAGATTTTGAGAAACATGAAATTAGGATGCTCAACTATTAGATCCTCTTCCCCACATGTCAAACTTAATTTTAATCTAAAGGTGAAAAGTACCAATCTTGATTGAAAGTTTTTAGTTCTAGATTTTTCTATAAATATCCAATCTTATGATAGAATTATGTGAGAAAGTTTGAAAGAAACTAGACATAAGTGAAATCATTAAACTTCATCCATCCACCAAATTTTTGCAAGTTTGTAATTGCTATTTATTTAAATGATCTCTTTTTGCAAGAATTTGGTTGACAAAGACATTGGTATATTTGAATAAATAAAAGTAGTCTCACTTAACTCAAAAATTCTATAAAATTTCACTTTCATAAATCTATATGAAAAGGATGCAAAATTAAAAAAGGAATTTGGATTATCTTTTGGTGATATAAACAAGTTTTGGCTCCAAAAAAAAAAACCTCACAAAATAAAAATTGCAAAAACAATTTGTTTAAGAGACAAGAAACTTGGGAGTTTTCTAATAGCTAGGGAAAATTTATATTTGGATGATTAATATGATTAATATTGAAATAAAAATCAATTAAAAATATATCATGAAGAAAAAACTCAACAAATAGTATGAGAAATTTGATGTAGAAAATAAAAACATACACTCATATGTGGAAACCTTTGCAAGCATCATAATAATATAAGAACATTGGGATATTTTGACAAATGGAGGTATTCCTTCATAACTCCATAACCCTGCACATAAATACGTAAAACCAGCCTATACCATAGATCCAAAAATAATTTGTGGGAAGATGCCAAATTCCAAGAGATTATCATGATACAAACATCCAAATGTATATTAAAATCCCACAAAACATATTTAAAAAAACTTGAATTCTTTATCCAAGGGAAGGTTTGTGAGAAATGATAGGATGTCCATTTAGGTTAGGACTATAACTTTTGTAGTGTAGTATATGTTCACTATCCCATAAAATAATGGAAACTCTAAATATTTTATCTTTCTTCCTTCATCAACCATTTTAAGTTTCCTCAAACATTATGAACACTTTCATGAGTTTTCAAACTCCCTAAAACCTTGCCAGGAATATTGTTGGCATTTCGAATAGTTCTTAGACTTTTTAACTTCCTAATAAATAGTCCTTGTTACACTTGTAACTTCTTCCAAATGTTTCAAAATCTCTAAAATTTCTAATTAAAGTATACAAGACGACTCATGTTATAGGAACCTTGAAAGTCATGGAAAAAGTTCATCTATAACTCAAATTTTTAACTTTTTTTAACCATTGACATGTTTGGGAGTTCATGAAAAAATAAAAAATATTGAAAAAGGTTTTAAATTAATCATAATATTCAAAAAATATTTAGTATTTCAAAGGGTTACAAAATATCATAAAATATTGATGAAGCTTGATGTAGCTTGAAAATGCCAACAATTTTAAATATCTAAGCTATAAAGGGTTCTTACTTTGTTAAGGTACAGCGGGATGCTTATACAAGGATTTAAAACTTGTGATTCATCTAGGGAAATGCTCCTAAGTATTTTAAGAAAAATAACCAGTTAGACAACCCAAAATCTTTAGCTCAACAACCTTGTGGTTGAGGGCTATAGACTATTGGTGAAGAAGGGAAAAACTAAAACATAGTACCCAATAAAAAAAAACCAATTATGCACAAAGGTATTCATTCTCCATCTTAGAGTATTCTAAAAAATCATTATAGATTGGGTAGTAAGCTACATGAATTGGTCTCATCCCAAAATTGAGAAATGATCTCCTTAAGATACTTGATATGTATATACACTTATTCATGATCTATAAATGAGGTGTCTATAGTTTTAATGAGCTTATCCCTATGCTCATACTCGAGGCATAGCTCGATTAGTAGTTGGGCATTTATAGCCTCAGTAGAGGTTAGCTAAATCACCTATCTAGTTGAGCTATTTAGATGTATTTTTATTCTTATATTTTATTTGTTTCTTTTTATCTCAACTCACAAAAAAATAAGCTTGTTGCTAGATTGGGAATAAAAATGGTGGCCTAAGATAAAGATCTTTATATTTTTCACCAAACACCTAATTATAACCACTAATCTAGGCAACCCAATAAATATCAATATGTAAACATATAATGTTTTTAATAGTTTCAACATAACAAAAAAATCCTAACCTAAAATAATAGATATTCGTGCCCACTCTAATGAAAATCAATGTAAACATAAAATATAGAGTTACCAAGAAACCATTTAAATAAGGAGGGAAAAATTGATAACTGTGAAAACAATACTTGATGCATGCAATCGGGTGATCCCACAATACTGGTTTACAATTTTTGGCCAAACTGGACACTGAACTGATTTTTTCTAACTAAATCTCCACTTTTGAGCACCTATAGCAGCTAAACCATGAGGAATTTGAAGATAATGCAAACTAGTGATTTGTGACATTTCGTTTGTAGATTCCAAATATATTTTTTTCAAAAAATTTGGAATCAGATTGCACTTCTTTTTCCATCTCCTTTGAAAACTAGTTTTTATCAGTAAACACCATTTTTAAGGAGGGATGCTCACAGTATACAACATAACTTTTTTTCTATGAAGGATAAAATTCTATTTTTTTCAAATTTAGATTTGTAACTACGATATCTAACCAGTTCATTTGGTTTCATAGTGTTTTATTGAATATTTTTTCCTTAATCAAGTTTCGAAGTCAAACCAATTACAATTCAGACATAGGCGGACCGTATACAACATAACTTTTTTTGTATGTATCAAAATTCATTTTTTTTACTTGATTAAGGACATCAATACCTAGCCTAAACATATTTTTTAGAATTTTATTTAGATAATCTGCTATTTTTCCACATGTGGGTAAACCCACAAAAGTGGTTTATAATTGGAGTGAGGAAGGAAAAGTTGAAAAAATTGACCCCATGGCAAAAAAAATTGTTTTTGGGGTTCAAGCGAACTATTTGGTTCGAACGAACCAAAAGAGCCTATTTGCTAGAACCTAGGTTCGAGCGAACCCATTTAATGAAATGCCCCACCATTCCCGCCAAAAAAGACAAGGAAAACCCCTTTTAAAAGGGGGTTCAAATGAACCTTGGTTTGCTCAAACCCCTAGGGGTTCGCTCGAACCCCCTTGGTTCGAGCAAACCCCCCTTTTCCCACCTTCCTACTCTCTGGGACAAAAAAAATTAAAAAGAATTTCGATACATACAAAAAAGGTTATGCATTATACAGTCCGCCTATGTTTGAATTGTAATTGGTTTGACTTCGAAACTTGATCAAGGAAAAAATATTCAATAAAACACTATCTAACCAATTGGAAGCACTAGATATTAGAGTTACAAATCTAAATTCGAAAGAATTAGAATTTCATCCTTCATGGAAAAAAGTTATGCATTATACGGTGAGTGTCACTCCTTAAAAATGTTGTTTTCTGAAGAAAAAAAACTAGTTTTCGAAGGAGATGGAAAAAGAAGTGTAATTTGATTCCAAACTTTTTGAAAAAAATATATTTAGAATCTACAGACAAAATTTCAGAAAACTCTAGTTTGCATCATCTTCAAATTCCTCACGGTTTAGCTGCTATAAGGGCTCGAAAGTGAAGATTTGGTTAGAAAAAAATATTTCAGTGTCCAGTTTGGCCAAAAATTGTAAACCAGTACTGTGGGATCACCCATGTGTAGAACAAAGAGCTTGATTTTCGATGAAAAATCTATGTTTAATCAAACTAAAAAAGCAAATACATAATAAAACCAAAACATATTAAAATTATATTTGACGGATAGCTCATTCCGAGGACTACCATCATCTAGTTGGGTTTGTGAAGTCTCCTCCATTTTCATCCTCAACTCAAGCTTCAAAGGGCAAAATTTCTGCAGAAATTTGGTGCCAGAGGGGCAGAAGGGGGAAAAAGGGGGGTTCGAATGAACCTAGGTTCAAGCGAACCCCCTCTTATATTCAATTTTCCATTGTCTTCGTCATAAAAAAATGCAAAAAAAGTGAGTCCCATCATTTAATATGGTTTGCTCGAACTAGGGTCCATTCGAACACCCTAGTTCGTGCGAACCCCTAAAAAGCAATTTTTTTTTTCATAGGAGCGTTTTTGCAATTTTCCTTCCTCATTAGAATTGTAAACCAGTTTTGTGGGTTTACCCAATCACTTAATTGCTAACATAATATTTCCTTACAAGAAAAGAAAGAACCCAAAAATCAAGGATAGGATAAGATAAACTCAATCAAGTCTAATTAAACTCAACCATGTATAAACAAAATAGAGAGAAAAACTAAAATGAAAACAATAAAATGGAAAATTTGTATATAGAAAAAGGGGAAGGAAGGGGCGGTGCCCTCCTCCAAGATCAAAAGTAATGCTTAGGGAATTTCCCATTGACAAGCAACTTGACAACCTTGCCCCTCAGGTTGTACAACTAAAAAGTATCCTTTGCAAGACTCTATAAAATCTAGAAAGGACCTAACCATACTTTATGAAATCTAGTAGTACCTCCTTTCTTCTCATGTGCTTTATCCAACATTCTTTAACCTTAGCTCTTTTATCAAACCATTTCTTAACTACGTCTTGGTATTTAATATATTTTCTAGGGCTACATATTGTTTTTCCTCCAGTTGTATCAACTTAACGAATCTAACCTCTATCCTATCAACGATATCCATGTAATCCTTTAAAAATTGCAATGTTTGGATATCTTGGTTTATGTAAAATAGTTGATATAAGACCATACAATAGATGATAAGGGGAGGTAACTAAAGCAAACTTTATTCTAATCCTATCTACCTATATGGAAAATTTTAACTATGTGTTTTAGTTCTTATGAATTTTTTTTAATAATTTTTTTATTAACATAAATTATGTAAGGCCACTCGATCAATTAGCCATCTGGGACTAGGTCTCTATAATGCAAACTAAGGATCTTTTAATAGCTAGTAATAGAGTATCCTAGATGAATTATGGTTAAGGTGATTTAGTTGTTTTATGGCATGTAGGGTATAAGTAAGTTCATGTTGCTTCAACTAAGTTGCTTTAGTTTTTTGTTTGAGTAATAGATATCCTTTACAATGTTTTGTTAAAGATGGTCTTGAATATAGCCATACCCTCATGAGGTTCATTTTAAATTGTGGTGGTGTATTGTATGAATTAATATTTTATCTCCATTTTCTTTCAATCCATAAAAAAATAGTTCTTTGAGTCAAAGTCATGAGATAATGGAATTAGGGATTAGTGAATTTGATTCTTATATAATTCCTTACCTTTAAATGAGGTTTTAATTATTCTTAGATATGTTCTACTTAGTGAAAAATGCCAATGTAGCTTTATATGACATTTTACAAGTGATTCACTAGGGTTTTTAAGTATTATTCAATTAACTTTGGGAGGAATGGAATAATATTGATATCAGTATGGTCACAAGTGTTTGGGGAAATTGGAGCCAGGAATGTGTAAGGAAAAACTCTTCAGCTAGAAATTGACATTCAAATGACATGCAAATCCATATCCACTCTTAAATCTTATCTTCTTATCTTTTGAAAAAAATGCACTCATTATTGTTAACTTTCCTATGTAAATGATTTTATAATTGTTTTAAATGTATTTTTAAGTATCATTTTAGAAATAGAAGTGGACCAAGTCTAGACCAGTTTGTTTTTAAAGCTGTTTTAAAGTTATTTTTAGAATTATTTTTAGTTTTAAAGAGCATGGGAATTCTCTGCGGTATACTCAGTAAACTCTTGAGACTTGTCAAAAATCAACGTGACTCAAGGTTTAAACCACAACTTCACATATGATCATCAACTTTGTACATGTATCAAATTGAATCTTTGATCACTTCAATCTATTTACATGTTGATTGAATCTATCTTTGATATTTTGGTTAATGGTAAAGGAGTGGCATTGTGGTCAATGGATATTGCCATTGTTACTCAGTTCCAACTGGGCCAGATAATCCATGAAAATTGAGATGTTGATATCACATACCAAGGATTTCAGAGGAGAGTATATGGAATCCGTAATGGTGACAAATAGTTGTGAACACTACCTAGTATATGATGTTGTGATCAACTGTTCAGTGAGTTACGGAGTAGGAGTGAATTGCAAGGTGAAGAATGGGAATCCATTAAATTCATTAGAACAGTGGACCATGCAATACAAGGGTCCCTATGACCAGTTTACTGTCTTATCCGGGGATTATCGTGGTTGTGGATCTTGATCACATTCAATACTTTCTTTGATTTTGCATAGGCTACATTGTACGCCAATAAGATTTGTTGTATATGTCCCAAGCATGAACAAAATTGTACTCCTATTTTGTTACAAATAAAATGGAGAATGTGATCAGTAGGGAAGACTTTTCCCCTTGCCTTTTTAATGTTATTGTATTTTTTTCTTTCTTTTTAAACTGTTTGTTTAAGTTATGTTTCTGTTTGGCTCAAAGACATTGCATTTAAGTATTTTTGAAATGAAGAGGCAAAATAGAGTAATGAGAGGAGGAGGAGATATATAAGGAATGCTATGATTTGGTTTGGTAACTGTGGCTCTTCATGTTTCTTATTCAGATGGGCTTTGCCTCATACGTCAGTGATATGTGGGTTGCAATTATTGAGTAGGACTTTTTATATGGTTAATATCTATTAAGGTAATTTGGAATTAGATAAGGATAAGTAGAAATTAAAAAAAAAAAGATGCCTGGTTGCCAACTGCTTTTTGGCCGACACTCTTTTTTTTTTATCTATGAAACACTGGAAGTCTTGAAATGGCTTATGCAAAATGCAAGATACGATGAAAGTCTGGCACAACATACCCTGGATGAGGAATTTAAGTACTACAAGTTCCAATTGTCATCATTTGTTTCTATCATAGTGTGATCCAACAATGAAACAAAATTTAACACATTTTTCTAAAACTCATAGACTGAAAAATATAATAAAAAATAGTATATACTATTGACATGTGATGACATTTTTTTAGATGCACAAAAAAATTAGTTCATTTTATAATAATTATAAATTTATATGTTATTCTATTAATGTATTGAATGTACACAATTTATTTTGATAATGATTTAAGTAATTGTTCACCATAAACATAATATTTTTATATAAAATTAGGTGCATAAAATTTATATTTTGAAAATGGCTTAGCAAGTATTTATCATAAAGATAATATCAACATAGGTGCATAAAATTTATATTTTGAAAATGACTTAGCAAGTGTTCTTCATTAACAAGTTTAGCCATACAAAGGTTAAGTAACAATAAAATACTAAAAAAAATTACTAAAAGGAAATTCGAGGTAATGCAATGGAAAAATGCCACCTTCTATTTTTTTCCCTTTTAGTTTTTTATTCTCAAATGCATTTTTTCTTATTATTTTGCTTTTAGTGTCTATCAACATATATATTTTTTTGTCTTAGAAAAGAAATTGCTTGCATGTACATATTTTTCTAAATTTTTCATTAAATATATCTTAGAAGAATATTTTTCAAAATTAAATAGATTTGTTTTACATACAAAATTGGCTATATAATTTAACTAATTATTTATTTTAAAATAATTCAACAGTTTCTATTCTATTTATTTTTTGTTTGCACACAAATAATTTCATATTCTAAAATTAAACTAAATTTTGATTTTCTAAATTAAATTAGGAATGAAAAAATAATGAAAATAGGCGAGAAGGATAACTCTCAGCATTTTTTTTTTTTATATATATATATATATATGCTAGTTTAGAATGTTCCTACATACTTATTGTTGTTCTATCATTGTACATGAGATAATGAAGGTTGTATTTTGTGGATAAATCTCCTTCTAGGAGTGATAGCTAGAGGTTAAAATGAGATTTGTGAATAATCATAAATGAATGATCTAGTTACAAGCCTCTTATTATAAAAAAATATAACTATACTATTATAGATTTTCCAAGTCATAAAGAATGCCAATTTTTTTGACAATTAAATTTGTCTTCTCATATAAAAATTGACATTGGAAACATGAAATTATGGTGTCAACATTGTGTAGAACAACCCCCACAATTTTAGAAGCTATCTCTTCATAATATAATTTATAATAAATTTTCAAAATTAATTAGAGATATAAAAAAGAGCAGGTCTAAATAAAGTGTTGGAAAATACTTAGATTGAAGACCACTAACTAATTGAGATTATTATTTGCTAATCATAGCATCTACATAAAAATAATACACAATTAATAAACAAGTTTTTAAGTTAACAATCCATAATGCTTAGAAGAGTGAAAAAAATATAATTCTTATATTACTTAAATAATTACTTAATAATTAGTAAGTAGTGTATTCTTACATATAAAAGCCTCACTATATGAAAGAAAAACTCTGATCTTACGCGCGTGGAAAAAGTGAAGATCCCAAAAAAAAATGTTAGCAAACGAAAGTTGCTGAAGTGAAATGGATCGTTAAGGTTGTGTGTTCGAAGTGTGATCCACTTGATTTTTATTGCAGGAAAATATTTTGAATAGAGAGAAAAGATTGATTAAACGAAAACAGCTGCCACCGTTTGTCGCGCTCGCCAAAACTTTGACACGTTCCGGGATTTTTGTTGCTCGTGCCTGCACAAAGGCGTGCTTCTCGAAATTTGAGAAGATCGACTTTATTAACATAGTTATGTGCAGCTTAAAATCAGAGAGAAGAGGATTGATTAAAAGAAAGTACGCAAGTAGTCACTTGTCTCACGCCATACATGCCTTACTCAACGCCTGTCACGCAATTAATATACTAGTGAAAAAAAACGGCTGCAAAAATCTTGCCTCGAGCAGAATGAAGGGAAAAAGACTTTACTAGGGTTGAGGCAGGCCGGAGGCCGTGTCCATTGGAGATGGGGGGGAAAACACCAATCGGACATTGGAACAGATGCTGTGAATTCATGGTGTTGATGGAAAGTTTATAATTTTATTGAACGTACAAGAAATTGGGATTTTGATTCATTCTTTGGAGATCGATATTTCGCTTGAAGGAGGGGGTGTAAAAAGGGTTCAAACCAAGGACCTGCTATGGCAAAGGAGGCTTTGCTGGTGGATTTGCAAAGACTGCACCTGCACCTCTGGAACACAAGAGGAGGAGGAGGGCTTTGCATTCTCCTGCATTGACACCACTCTTGTTCATCACCAAGGATTTTGCGTCAAGAGTCTTATAGTCTGGACCGAGACACTAGGCGACTGGCATTCCACTGTGCTAAAGTATGCCGGTATGTTGACCACTACGTCTCCTCCCAATCATGCCTTCACGATTGGTAATATGTTATGAAGTTACTTGCATAGTTTTATACTTGTTATAGTATTTCTGGAAATGATTCGAACTAGAGAAGACACTTAGGTTATAACCTTATTTGAAATATTAGGGAGACGCCTGTTATAAGGTTCTTTTGATAGGGTGAATTATTTGATAATAGCTCAGCGGCTGAAACTTTTATTTTAAAGAAAAAGTCAATAAAAAATAATCTTGTTAATAAGATTAGCTTCAATGTAAAAGTATTTTTCACAACACCCAACAAGGGGTATTCGCAGATTACAGTTTTGCGATTCTCCTCTCGATCATAGGGAACTCTTTCAAGGCATCAAAATTTCTTAATTGAGTAGCAATGATGAGTACTAGCCTATATGCAAAAGGGGAAGTTGGAATATCGTTGGCTATGTTTAACTGATAAGAGACCATGTGTTGTGCCTCTTTCCTTCACCACTAAACATATTTACCTAGAGAAGGTTTCTCCCGTTAAAATAAATAAGTAGGAAGAGCTGCCCGATGTCTCCAATGAAAGAAACTGTAAAACTTGGAATTTTATGCAACTATATATATCTGCTATACCAGATCCTCACGAAATCCTAAGTTACCCATGGTCGGACGGTTAACCAATCAAATCCTGAAAGGCTTTTGGCATGTCTAGTTTTATGAAAACCCTAGTCCCTTCTAAATTTTCGTATTATGTCATTCAATAGCTCAGATCCTTGGTGTAAAACCCAGCTATAACGTTGTTACTTAGCATAATGGCTCGTTCGCTGCAGAGGTTTTAAGGGAGTAAATAAAATGATATCTCCAAAAACAATAGTAATATTTTATGGCTGTTGTTATGTTTTTATGAATATTGAACATGGGACTGTAGCCATGAAGTTGGAAAGTGGTGAATGGTATATGAAGTTTGATGAGGGGATTATACTTTACAACTATGAAATCTTAAAATTCATATACATTGATAATGTTATCTGACTTGGTATGAATAATGGGAAATGTGTATATTCTGCCAAATTGATCATCAAGACATCCTGTCATTTCATTTGTTTTTTTGGATCCGTTCTCTTTTAAATATCATTAGAAGTAAAATCGGTAATTTGTTGCTTGTTCATTGTTCATAGTCAACTCTCCATTAAATCAATCCTTATTTTAAACATTAATACCACTTTCACTGTCAATTTCGTGTGTATGATAGTCTGATAAATCTTAAAGATATTTCACCGTTTGCTTAGTTTGCCACTTGTATAACTCTTCTTTCATTTTATGATCATTTAGAAATAGTTGATTAACATTTTGGCCAGTGGCGTGTTGAAAGAAAGGAACGCACACATTTTAGTTATAAATAGGTAAGCTTTAGATGGTGCGAGCTTTGATATTTCTCCAGTTAGTTGACTCACTTTATCATCATGAATACTTTGGATTGGGATCCAGGGCAGCGGCTATCCAGCCCCAGAAATGCACCGGGGTTGGATATGCTGCATCATGCTACATAAATATTAAAACACTTTATTCATCTTGCAGAAATGTAATGTACAAACTGACAGCCACTGCATCTTATTCGTAAATTTTTGTACACAGCAATTGCTGTACAATGCAATAATTTTTTTTTACATAATGAATAGTAAAAAAAATTAGTTGTTTTATATTATTTAGAAGTGATTTTTTTTTTCACTCTGGAAGTTTAAACCTCCGAAATATCTTCAATACCATTTTTTTAATATTTCTTTTCAAACAAAAAATCACTATAATAATAAATATAATCACTTTGTATTATGATATGTTAAGACAAAAAAAAATCATATAATCTATTTATAATAATACAAATATTTTATTTTATATATGATAAAATATAATATATTTATATTATATAATATTATATAAAATAATAATATACAAATAAAATATAAAATAATAATATAATATATTTTTCTTTTAACTTTTTTTACGAAAAATATAAATCTATATTATACTTATATTTATCGTATGAAATAAATTAATTTAGATTTTTTTTGCTGTTTGAAAAGAAAATATTAAAAAAATGGTATTTTGCCAATGGTTCTTTTAATTTAACATTTAGTGATTATACCCTTATTTAAGTCTTATAAAAATGATTTTATTCTTAATAGTTTTTTAAAAATGTTATAAACTTTTTTAATTTAATTAAATTAATTTTTTTATAAGAATGATCTTTTATACCTTAAACAAATTGTGTTTAAATTAGTGAATATTATTATATAATTATATAAAAATATATTTTTACATAATTAAACATTTAAATATTAAATTGTTATACAAATTGATTTAATTCTTATAAGTTAAGTGTATCTTTTATAAAAGATACTTAAGCCATTTGACTTTTTATTCTAACTAAATTTTTTATATTCTTAATGTATAAAAGAATTATAGGTATTGGATTTATAAGAATTATAAGACTTATACTATTACTATTATCTTAATAATTTAATATTTGATTATATTTGAACTTTTAAAGAAGTATAATATATTTGTTGTAACACTAAATAGTATTATCTAAAATAATTTAAAGATTTATACAATGCAAAACTTTATATCAATCAATAGTAAATACTTAATATTGTCTTTTACTATTTTAATATAATATAAATTTTAAGAATGAATTATATAAGATTTAGTGTTGCAACAAATATAAATAAAAACACTAAATACTTATAATTCTTTTAATTTAACATTTAGTGATTATGCTCTTGTTTAAGTCTTATAAAAATAATTTATTTTCTTAGTAATTTTTAAAAAATGGTATAAAATTCATTCTTATAATCTTTTTTAATTTATTGTTAAATGTTTACACTCTTTAAATAAAAAATGTTTATAAGAATGAATTTTATACCTTTTTAAAAAACTATAGTTGCGGGGAATTCGGTGAATCATTGACATATAAAATAGTCATCTCCTTATTCATTTAACTCACGTACCCTAATTTGATTGCCCTCCTAGCGACTATGTAAAAAACTATTAAGAATAAAAAATATTTTTATAAGACTTAAACAATTCATAATCACTAAATGTTAAATGAAAGAATTATAAGCATTAAATTTAAACAATTTTTTAAAAATTACGAAACATACAAACAATTATAGAAGAATGTGATATTTTAGTAAATATATAAATAATTTATAAAAAAAACATTAAATATAATTTAAAGACTTAATTGTTGCATAAACTTAAAAACAATTATATAGTTAATGTTTTAATATACTATTATCAAACTAATAGTTATATTTAAATTTTTTTATTTAAATATAGTTTAAACATTGTATGAATCTTTAAATTATTTTAAATAATAGTATTTAGTGTTGCAACAAATATATTCAAGTAAATTTTAATTGTAAACAAATTATAATTTTAATTCTTTTAATTTATATTTAATTAGCCAGTAAGGTTATATATTGTATGAACTTTTGGCTAAAACCTATCTCACGCTTTGTCAAACCATTTTCCGGGTTGTTTGACAATTGCAGCATAAACTTTCCGGTAGATTTACCAACTTCTACGATGTAGTTAATGCCTATGAATGCCAAGATCTATGGTATGAATGCCAAAATCCACAATATTACTTTACTCATCATGTTCACTACTCCTGGTTTGGTGCATGTATTTGCAATAAATGCTCTGACCGCCTAACTTGTCTATAAGTGGATTTCAAAACACTAACTTGCATAACACCTGCAGAAGAGAAGATTATAGATTGAAGATCACGACTCTTTCACTATCCCTTGCAGGTATAACCAATGTCTTTCTCTTGCACCCATCTTTGTAAATTAAATTAAGGTATCTTCTATTTACATATCAAATTGTACATATGAAAGATCTACATAATGTTTGTCAATAACTTATATGAACCTTATTTTATGGTGTATATTTATATGCAAAATTTATGCATAATGTTTGTCAATATCTTATTTGATCTTTATTTTATGGTGTTTATTTATATGCAAGAATTTTTATTTTTCAAATTTATTGATTTGTTCATTATTTATACGAGTATGTTACTGTGACAATTGTGAGTATGTTGTTACTGTGACAATTGTGTGATAGAGGGCTTACTGAAAATTTACTTAATTTTTGAACTTGTTGTTCTCTAAAAAGTCATCTAAGCATAGTGAGTGTCAAGTCTGTGATAAATGGTTTAAAAAAACTCATGATTTTGAATTTATTGTATGCTAGAAAGTTATTCTAAGCTCATGATTCAAAACATTAAATTGAGGATGAATCATGAGCTCAACATAACTTACTAACATATAATAAGTTAAAAAATCATATGAGTTTTCTGTAAACTATTTATCACAGATTTGACATTCATTGAACTTACATGACTTTCTAGAATACGACAAATTCAAAAATTAGGTGAGCTTTCAGTAAGTCCTGTATCACATAGTTGTCACAGTTACAACATACTTATATAAATAATGAACAAATTAGTTAACTTGAAAATGAAAATTTCTGCTTATAAATAGACACCATAAAATAAAGATCAAATAAGATATTGAAAAACATTATGCATAAAAAACATTATGGAAATTTTTTGGAAACTCTTGAATTTTTTGGCTTTTCCCTTGTCTTTGAAAAGTTTCAACACAAACAAATAAATATAACTCGTACTTTCATTCATAAAAGAAATAAGGACAACATAAAAAACGACATTCGATACACAATTTTAACATTTAAAAGTTTATTAAAAACACTAAACCCTTCATTTGTTTCAAAAAAATGAATTCTTGCAACTTAATATAAACTCTACCGACACTCCAAACATAATAACACTAATACATAACCTTCTTAAACTTTAACATTTCACCTTCAAAATACAAATCCTTGTAATATTCATATTTAACTTTAAAAAAACTCGCATAAACCCTAAATCTTAATTTTTAAAATCCATAAAATTTACCAAAAACTCCAGTCATAGAAAAAATCTGTGTTTGTGTGATAAATAAGGCGGACAAGATGTTCTAATTAACTGACCAGTGTTTTTTAGGGTTTGATTGCGTAAGAATCATAATATATTAAGAGGATGTTCCATCACTGATAGCTTTCATAAATGCAACCGCTATCAGTTGTAGAGAAGTAAATGTGATTAAATCCGATATTTTTAAATGGAAAACCTACACCGAAAATAAATATATACACTACATGAACAAAGAGAACATCTTAAAAAAAACTACCCAGATAAGAGTACGAGTAATAAGACATAATTGTTAGCTTAAGCCTAATATTGAGAAGATGCCTATATAGCAATGTAATATAAATCATAAATACTTCCATAAACTGTACCATGCGGGTCTGATGTATTTGTTTGTTGATAACAGTAATGTTGTCGATGATTTGACTGTACAAAAGAAGTATCAGAGATGGATATTAAATTCCACAATTTTCGAAACTGTCTTCCATGAACACCCTCAGACATTATATTGAAGTCTCCACCCAATGCGCCTTTTCATGAGACAATTAGTTTGCCAAGTGCAAAACTTCTTTATGCAAAGTAATTTGGATGTTTAGAGATATGCAAAAAGTTACTTAAAGTTGAAGCTATCAATGATTATCTTTAACGAGTTACAAAAATATTGACTAGAGATAAATAAATCATGAATTTATATAAAAACATTGTTACAAATATATATGTGAATAAATTATTTAAAACACCTACAACTATTATAGTTGTTATTGAAGGAACGATTTTATCTCATAATGGGCACCAATGAAGGTAGCTTCTTCTTCAAAATAGGAATGTTGAAGATATGTGACGTATAATATTTGTGGAATAAGTGATTGTAATAACAGTAATGTCAAGTTTGATGCAACAATTTGAATATTTCTTGTTTGTCATCAATGACTAACTGGTTGAACTTAAATATTGGGTAGAAGAAAACAACAAAAGGTTTTTAAACCTTTTCTTTGTCAGTAATGTGAATGTTATAATTACAACTAACGTTGATGAAAAAAGTATTGATATGTAAGGATTTAATTGTGTCATTCTTTCTAATTTACCAAAATCTATACACAATTTTATTAAATTTCTTTGTCATACTCGTTAAAGTGGACCATGTTTTATCTTACGTCTTAAAAGTGGTTACATTTAACAAAAAATGTTATATGATATAATTAAAAGTGATGATTCACTAAGGGAGGTGGTCATAGATAGAAATCCTATTCCATGTATTCAAAATACAGTAACAACTATTGAAACAGATGTGTATTCTATTGAATTCATTAGAGTTACAATTAATTTTGACGCAAGTATAAGTTTCATATATAAGTATTGTATGAAATTGCTTGGAGATACTTATTTCACCAGGACTGAAGTTTAATTCTTAGAAAGGTAGAAGAGTGGAAAAGGTCTAGAAGTGATTTTTCATGCACCTTTTTCATTTAAAAGTTTTAAACAAAAACAACCATGTCTCGAGCTCCAAAATCATAATACTTCGAAAAGATGTCATCTCACAAAATATATAAGCTATAATCAATATATTTTACGATTTTACATCTCTTTAAGTCATTTTGATTAAAAAGCTCGAGTCAGGTTGTATTTTTGCATTATTTTAGTGAAAGAAGGTGCATAGAAAATCACTTCTATGGTTCATCCAATCTTCCACATTTCTAGGAATAAATTCCAGTTTAGGTGAAAAATAGGTATCTCCAAGAAATTGCACACAATACTTATATATAAATTGATACTTACGTCACAATTAATTGTAGCGCCAATAGATTCAACAGAATACACATATATGTCATTAGTTGTTATTTACTCTTGAATATAATGAGTATAATTTCTATTAATTGTCATCTCTCTTAGTGACTCCTCACTTTATATTATATCATATAACTTTTGTTGTTTTTCGTTACCTCTCACAAAAAAGTAGGATAAAATACGACCACTTTTGATGAGAGCAACCATGAGATTGAATAAAATTGCGTATTATTCTTGGTAAATCAAAAGTTCAAAACAAATAACACAACTATAGCTTTGCACATCAATAATTTTTTCAACAATATCAATTTCTATTAAAACATTCATTTTTTTGGTAGAAAGAATGTATAAAGCCTTCAATTGTTTTTTTCTACTCAAAACAAGAATTCAACTAGATAAATAATTACTAATAACAAACGAGAGACATTCAAATTGTTGTATCAAACTTGACATTACTGTTGCTACAATCACTCGGTTCACAAATATTATACAAGACCTCTTCAAAATTCCTATTGTGAAAAAGTTACACTAATAAGTGCCTTTAGGGGAGAATTTTTTCTTTCAATAGCAATTGTAATGTATGTAAGAGTTTTAAATAATTTATCCATATTTGCATCTGTAACATTTTTTTGGTATAAATTAATGATTTTTTCATTTTTAGTCAACACTTTTGTAATTCCTTGAAGGTAATCATTGATAACTCCAACTTTATGTAATTTTTTGCATGCCTCCGAATATGCAAGTTGTTTTGCATGATGAAGTTATGCATTGACAAACTAATTGCCTCATTAAAAAAATGCATTAGGTGGGAACTTCAATATACACTGGTACAAATTGTCTTTGCTTAGTAATCTTAACATTCTTTGAGATCGTGAGATTCGAAACCCACAACCTTACATCCATTTTTTGAGTAGGTATAACTGTTTATGACTATCTTTTGCATGAATTTTTCTAGTAGTTTGTCTTCATCAATACTTTATGATCAATTATTAATTTAATAAAAATTGTCAATAAAAATCCAATCTTGCCTTATTTAGCACTTGGGTATGAGTTCTTAACTTGCGACAAACTATTGATTTGCAATCTTTATTTTCCTATTGATTCTTGAAGATGAGTTAATAACCTATACAAAACTTCTGATTAAGTCTTCATCGATGTTTTTGTAGAAGTTATTAACTTGTTTGAACATTCCAATTAGTTTTAATTGTTGCCTTGTCATTAGCATTTAAAGAAGTTATGCATTGACAGAGTAATTGTCTCAAAAAAAATGCATTAGGTGGGAACTTCAATATACACCGGTACAAATTGTCTTCGCCTAGCAATCTTAACATTCTTTGAGATCGTGAAATTCGAAACCCACAACCTTACATCCGTTTTTTGAGTAGTTATAACTATTTATGACTATTTTTTGCATGAATTTTTCTAGTGGTTTGTCTTCATCAATATTTTATGAACAATTATTAACTTAATAAAAATTGCCAATAAAAATCCAATCTTGTCTTGTTTAGCATTTGGGTATGGGTTCTTAACTTGCGACAAACTCTCGACTTGCAATCTTTATTTTCCTATTGATGCTTAGAGATGAGTTAATAACCTATACAAAACTTTCGATTAAGTCTTCAACGATGTTTTTGTAGAAGTTATTAACTTGTTCGAACATTCCGTTTAGTTTTAATTTTGCCCTTGTCATTAACATTTAAATCAAGCAGCACAACTTAAGAAAACTATTGTATATATGTTTCTTGTTTATATAAGAGAAATTTTTAATAGATCTTGTCGAAATTAATTTGACAAATATTAGATCAATTTAAGAGATTTTCATAAATACTGGTTCGTTATTACCTTTGCATCTTGAATCTCTTATTTGAAGTGATTGAATAATCCATGTCTTTTTTTCCAACCCTTTAAAGTCTTTTGTTGATACTAGAAGATTTCTAAATTTTTGAAACTAGTTTTTCAGAAATGTGGAAAAATCCTGTATCTCTAGTTTTTTGAAATTTAAATATTACTTCATTGATATAAGGATATGACCTTAAAAGCGCTCGAGATGAATCCTAAAGTTCTAAATTGTTTATAGTCACAACAATTGCCTTTGTCAAGTACTAGACCCTATAGGCTCCCAATAGACGAAGCAAGATTGATCTATACAAAAAATATTGATTAATGGCATGCCATCCAGATGTCTATATACTAGCACTTGCACCAGGGGGTGCAAGGGTTACGCCGATAGGAAAATATATAGAATTAAACATAAAGAAGAATTGTAGTGTAAAATATATACAATCTTGTTTGAATTATATACAAATTGTTTGTAATATACATTTGGAGATTGGAAATTGAATATTAGATTTGAAACAAGTTTAGTTGTGATCTGCAAATTTTACAAGATGTATGTCAACGTTTGCTGAAATGTAGTTATAGAGACCAATTAATTTATTTTAGAGTTTTTGTACTTGAATACTCTTTTTTGTTTTAATTGGCCTTGTTTTGTAGTTGATGAATGTAGTGGGTATTATGTTCCATTTATTTGTGGGATTTGATGCTCTTCTAAGACATATATTAAGCCGACATACGACAGCAAGAACAAAGGTGCTTTGTCCATGAGCTCCAACTGCTGGTTGTCTAATGAGCTGGACAACTATGCTTGCCTCTTTTTAACCTATAAGTTAGCACACAAGATGCAAAATATAAATCCTAACTACCCGCAAATGCTCAATAAAGAGAAGATTGTCAAATTAACTTTATCTGCACCAGATGGATTTGCACTAGATATAATACTGTCTGCACATCACACACTGTTATTTATTTTTTTTGTTTACAATATGTGTTTTAATTGGAATAGGCTGTCGTGGACTTTTTTTGTTTCTAAAAATTTTATGCTGAAGAAAACAACATGCTGCAATCTATAGGAGAGGCACCTTTTTTGGTAGTAATAACATATAATTTATAAAGTAAATATCTAAATCTATTGCATAGTGTTGAACAGGCTTTACAAAATCTTGATGACAGTCTTCTAATTCTTGATGATTGCAAAGGCATGTTCATATACAAAGCTTCAAGATACTTACAAGCCATAAACAATCTTGACCCTGAATTTTTTTCATGCCACCTGAGCATGTAATAAAAGAAACTAGATGTTCCATTCCCCATCTTATTTTGGAATCTCTAATCCATGCATTTAATTATCCTTTCAAGCAGTGATGAACTCCACTTTCAACAACCCAAAAAAGACCTCTATATGATCCTTTTTGAACCTAGTTTGAGGGTTACGGTTAGATCTTTTAAATTGTGTTCATCAATTTAAATAGGCCATGTTCCAATGGTTCTGGAATATCACCACAAATGTTTTAGGACAAGCATATCTAGCTCTGGAATTCATAGTTGCAGTGCCTGAGTCAATTTAGCCAAGAGATGCATGCAATTGTTGCAGACATATCATGTCTCGACTCTTTTCAGGGCAAATGCAAATACACTTTCCTTCAATCAAAGTGTAAAGCAAGAGATATTTCAAGTTATGCATAAGGAGTAGATGATCAAGTTAACTATTCATGACATAAAATTAGAAATACATTGTTGTTGTAGATTATTTCAGCACAAACAAAATATATGTCTTTCAGAGAACTATTGGAGATTGACAAATAGCAAATAATACTCTATTGTTGCATTACCATGGGTAGCACCAGCCCGTCAAAGATCATTTTTTGGGCTACCAGAACAGTAGACTCTCCATCTTATTGTTGCACTTGCACATTGGCCACAAGACTAAAACTAAACTAGGCCATTATAATACTAAATAATTTAAATGGAATTCCCTATCAAACTTAGAATACCCTTAATGCTCATTTTGCTTCCTAATTCTTGTTTTGGGCAAAAAGATTTTATGAGATACTCTAATATCCAAAGCATTGCAATCTAGATTAAAAACATCTCGCTTAAAGTCTCAAGGGCTTTATGAGTAATGTTAAAAATGGAAAGGCTCGTGTTCTACAAAGGTAAAACCCTTGAAACTTGAAGGCTTGTGGATGTTACAAAAGTATGTAGTGGTTTGGCTTAATGGAAAACCACTATATTCTCCAGCTCCATCCTTCATTCTACAGGCTTTAACTATATATGCTCCTACACAAATGGGTGTGCAGCAAACCTTATTTATCAATCACAACACAAACCAAGTACAACCATTCATTAAAACGCTTAAAGGGGCAACTGGGTCGTTCTTAACGGTAAAACAATGCGGCTGGCTCGATTTTAACACTAAAAGGAGGCAGCTCTAAACTGTAAAACAAGTGAACACCCTTAATAAAAGTTCTGCAGATATTTATTTGCATTGATTTATTCAAACAAGACTGTATGTAGGACGACTTTACTCCCCTCAAATTCAGCTTAATTTATTGGAAAGTAGAGCAGATTTAGGCAAGATTTCATGACACAAGGAAAATTTGTTAGGTGATATTTGTTGAAGCGGGGCCAAGTTTCTTCCCGAACACAAGGCAAACAATGACATGATTTTTAGGAGATATGATTGCAAAAGATTAAAAGAGGTTTAACAGGAGTTGTATACCGACAAAAAGAAGTTGTATACCGGCATGAGACGGGTTTCGGTTGAACATTCACTCTATATATAGCCTATCGGCTAATAAATATTGTGAAGACAACAATCACAAGAATATCAAATAATCATCTCTTTGGAACTAGAAACCCATGTTGGAATAAGTCAATAATGCAATTATGCATGTAGAAGAGTTTGAGTAGGAGTCTACAACAAACAGTTTGATCTGCCCATTCATTCCAGTTCGTTGGTTTAGTCACATAGTTTGCTGTCAATAAACTTAGTTTGTTGTTCATGCATTCCAACCTACTGTCATCGTATCTCCCAGGTTTGTAGGAAGTGGTTGAAGCATTGGGTATCTATAAATTTGTAATGCTGTTGATGAATAATAAGATGTAACGTTTGAGTTCTTCTCTATTCTGTTCAATACTCTGTTTTGTTGCTCTATTTTCTTGTTGTTCTTCTTTTCTGTTTTGGTATCAGAGCATGGTGATGAGGGCAATTTTATCTGCTAGTCTAAAGTAAGGTGTTGCTGTTAAAGAACAAGGTTGGTAAATGCACCTACTGTGATAGGTTCCTTGTTGCACATGCTGCAATCTAAACCCAGTAGAAGCACTAGAAGAGAGAGGAGTCTGTGGCTGCAAGAAGAGCAGCACTGACTTAGAAAAGAAGTTGCCATCACTATTGTGCCCAATTTTAAAGAGCTGTGCATAGAGAATTTGTCTTCTGCTGTGAAGCTGGTAAAATTTCATTTTTTTTGGTCTCTTCACAATGACGAATTTATCTGAATCATATCTAACAGAATCAAATAAGATAGATGGGTCCAATTTTGTTAATTGGAAGTTCAAGATGCAAACCCTGATGGAGGGGAACAATGTGTGGACCATTGTAAATGGTTCTAAGGTCAAACCTACTGCACCTCAAGCTGCTGTTCAAGATTGGGAGAAAAGAGAATGCAAAGCCAAGATTCTCATACAAATGTCTGTAAAAGATTCCATCATCCCTCATATTCATGATATCACTGTTTCTATTGGTACATGGACAACATTGAAAGGTTTGTATGAGATTACAAACACAAACAAAATTTTGTTTTTAAAGAGAAAATTACTTTCAATTAGAATGGAAGCCAATGAAAGTATTAGTGACTATTTATCCAGAGTTAAGGAATTAAGGGATAAATTAGCTGATATTGGTGAATCAGTTTCAAGTAGTGATTTAGTTACTGTTACTTTGAATGGAATGG
Organism: Sequoia sempervirens; assembly: GCA_007258455.2. NCBI lineage: Eukaryota > Viridiplantae > Streptophyta > Pinopsida > Cupressales > Cupressaceae > Sequoia > Sequoia sempervirens. The sequence continues at coordinate 11,827,216 of VDFB02000020.1, read as the reverse complement.
TAAATGATTATCAAGTGTTCATTACTAATTTGGCTGCAAGAGAAAATGCAAATTTGACAACAGAAGAATTTGAGAATTTGACAGGTATCCTTCTACAAGAAGAAGAAAGGAAGAAGCATATGGACAGCAGAATGCAGAGTGCAAATTAAGCTTTGACGGCCAAAGACAAGAAGCCATCCAAAGGAAAGCAATGGACAAAAAACAGAGGAGGAGGCAAATTTGACAACCAAAGGCATAAAGATGAAAAAAGGTATCAAGATGAGGCATCATCCAAATCAAATGTAAAGAAAAATGGAAATTGTAATTACTGTGGAAAATTTGGACATTATGCTTATGAATGTAGGAAAAAGAAGTTTAATGAGTCCAAAAACAACAAATATGAAGGTAATTTTGTGAATGGTGAACCTTTTTTCATCTTTATGCCTTTGATTGTCGAATTTGCCTCCTCCTTTGTTCTTTGTCCATTGCTTTCCTTTGGATGGCTTCTTGTCTTTGGCCATCAACGCTGAATCTGCACTCTGCATTCTGCTGTCCATATGCTTCTTCCTTTCTTCTTCTTGTAGAAGGATACTTGTCAAATTCTCAAAAGAAGGTAAACATTAGTTGTGATGGTTGTGCCTTAGGTAAACAGCATAGAAGTCAATTTCCAATAAATTCAAATCAAAGGAAAAGAAGCATTCTTGAATTAGAACATACAGATGGGTGTGGTCCTATGCAATCTAAGTCACTTTGAGGAGCTTCTTATTTTCTTATATTTATTGATGATTGCACTAGATATACTTGGGTCTACTTTTTAAGAAATAAAAGTGAAGTGTTTGAATGTTTCAAAGAGTTTAAAGTTATGGTGAAAAAACAAACAACTCATAATATTAAAATTCTTAAATCAGATCAAGGGGGGGAATATACTTCAGATAACTTTGTGAAATATTGTAAGGATAATGGTATTATCAAGCAATATACAGTTCCTCATAGTCCAGAACAAAATGGTGTGGCTGAAAAGAAAAATAGAACAATAGTTGAGTGTGCTAGGAGTATGCTCAAAGAAAAGAATCTCCGTAATAATTTGTGGGCTGAAGCTGTTAGTACAACTGTTTACTTGTTGAATCGAAGACCAACCAAATATCTAGAAAGGAAAACTCCTTACGAGACTTTCATAGGTACTAAACCTATTGTTAGTCATTTGAAAATTTTTGGAAGTAAGGCATTTTGTCATATTCCAAAAGAGAATAAGAGGAAACTTCATGCTAAGTCAATTAAATCAAAATGTATATTCATTGGTTATTGTGTAGATCATAAGGCTTACAAAATGTATAATCCTACTACTTATAGAGTGTTTGCTAGTAAAGATGTCATATTTCATGAATTTACAGATGATGTACAAGAGGAAGGCAAGGAGGATAACACTACTTCATGGAAACTCCTTGAAGAAGACAGTGAGGAAAGTTCAGATATTGCAGATCAGCAAACTCATGATCAAGGTGGGCACAAAACAAGGCAAGATGAAGCCACTCCATCCAGCAATGAAGCATTAAGAAGGTCAACAAGGCAAATCAAGGCACCAATCAGGTATAATGACTATGCTCTTATGGCTCAAGTAATGAGTATAGATGAACCTTATAATTATGAAGAAACTAAGGATCATAAGGAATGGATGAATGCAATGCAAGAAGAATATGATTCAATTATGGATAATGGCACTCGGGAATTAACTGAATTACCTACAAATAAAATTCATATAGGCTCTAGATGGTTGTTCAAGACCAAGTTTAAAGCTGATGGTACTATTGATAAATTCAAAGCTAGATTGGTTGCCAAAGGATATTCACAAAAAGAAGGAATAGATTATGAGGACACTTTTGCACCTGTTGCTAAAATGAATACTATTAGGATCATGATTGCACTTGCTACTAAGTTTAATTGGGAGTTACATCAAATGGATGTTAAGTCAACATTTTTGAATGGTGATATAAAAGAAGAAATATATGTTGTTCAACCTAAAGGATTTGTAAAGAAGGGAGAAGAACAATTGGTATGCAGATTAAAGAAAGCATTGTATGGTCTCAAACAGGCACCAAGGTCATGGTATGAGAAAATTGATAAATTTTTCTTTCAGCAAGGGTATGTCAAGAGTAAAAATGATCCAAATTTGTACTTAAAGAAAGATGAATGTGGAAATGTTGTTTTGATTTCATTGTATGTGGATGACTTAATCATAACAGGAAGTGCTATAGAGTTGATTGATGAAATCAAAATAGAATTATCACATGCATTTGAAATGGAGGACCTTGGTAAAATGCATTATTGTTTAGGAATTGAAGTATGGAGACAAGATGGTAAGACTGTGATTACTCAAAGAAAGTATGCAAAAAAATTGCTTCAAAGGTTCAATATGCAAGATTATAAAGCAGTGTCTACTCCATTAGAACAAAATGTTAAGCTTTCTAGTGATAATGATGATACAGAAGTCAATGGGACTTTGTATAGGCACATGGTGGGAAGTTTGAACTACTTGACCACTACAATTCCTGATATTGCATATTCAGTCAGCATACTTAGCCAATTCATGGCTAAGCCTCTTGAGCCTCATTGGAAAGCAGCAAAGAGAGTCATTTGATACCTACAGGGTACCACAGATTATGGCATTGAATATACTAACCATTTGAATGTTGAGTTGATAGGTTATTCAGATTTTGATTGGGTAGGTGATCCAGATGATCGTAAACCAACAACTGGTTATGCTTTCAGCATAGGATCAGGTGTTGTTTCTTGGAGCAGCAAGAAGCAATCAACTGTTTCTTTATCATCTACAGAAGTTGAGTACAAAGCATTATGCAGTGCTACTTGTGAAGGTGTTTGGCTAAGGCAGATTCTTGAGGATATGGGAAAAAAGCAAGAAGGACCAACCCCAATCAAGTGTGACAATCAAAGTACAATCAAGCTGGCAAACAATCCAGTTTATCATGCAAGGTCAAAGCACATTGAAACTCAACATCATTTTGTAAGAGAGAAGATTCAGTCTCAAGAGATAGAGCTGCAATATTGTAACACAAATGATAATATGGCTGATGTATTTACTAAGCCATTGGGCAAGATAAAGTTTGTATCATATAGAGATATGTTAGGAGTCTAGCATAATTCCATTATTTCTTAAGGGGGAGTGTTGGAATAAGTCAATAATGCAATTATGCATGTAGAAGAGTTTGAGTAGGAGTCTACAACAAACTGTTTGATCTGTCCATTCATTCCAGTTCGTTGGTTTAGTCACATAGTTTGCTGTCAATAAACTTAGTTTGCTGTTCATGCACTCCAACCTGTTGTCATCGTATGTCCCAGGTTTGTAGGAAGTGGTTGAATCATTGGGTATCTATAAATTTGTAATGCTGTTGATGAATAATAAGATGTAACGTTTGAGTTCTTCTCTATTCTGTTCAATACTCTGTTATGCTGCTCTTTTTATTGCTGTTCCTCTTTTCTGTTTACCCAACTAATTTTTTTTGAGAACTATTGTTAGTTTTGGTTATGATACACTAACACTTTTGACAGTTGGCATGGAGAATATTCTATTTCAGATTTGAACCTTTTTAAATGAATGACAGCTACCAACACTTTTTCGCAGCGTCAAAATATCTTCAAAATCACGACATGGCAGGTGCACATAACAGAGTATAAAATCTTACGTTATTGCAAAATTACACAAAACTTGGCCAAGTCTAGACAATAATCTATTAAATGGCATCACCATCCTAACTTGATAGCAGCTAAATGTCTCACAAAATGAGATTTGTCAATTTAAATTATTTTCTTTCAATATCTTCTTCTATAGAACACTCTCTAGCAATCTGCATCCTAGCAGTTTTAGTGATTTTATTTCTATTGAATTCTTGGGGCTTGCTCCATCTGAACCTTTTTTTTTCAAACTCATTCTTTAACGAATCCAGTTGACTATTTCCTAATTTTATTTCCTTACAATACTCTTTAATATGCATACTTTTTTCCATCATCTTATCCATTATTTCTTTGTTACAGTTGGCTTTTGGATTTTCAAGAGCATTGTCAAAATTGTCTTTGAATTCATTCAACGGCCTCTCTTCATTATATACTTCATATGAACCATAGAGATGACCCATCAGTCTTTCAACAACAGTCACATCTTCAAATACCAAATCCATTATTTTCTTTGTATGATTTTCTATTTCCATGTCACATTCTTGGATTAGGTCTCTTTCAAACCAAAATTCGCTTATCCATACCTTTATCTAGGATATGGTTTTCTTGTTTTCTATTATTTCCTCGAGTATTAAACTATCTTCTAGCCTTTCTATAGCTTGCAATCTGGAGGCTTCTATTTCATTTTCTCTATGCTTTCACTAAAATCATGCCTAAGCTTAACCACCTTTTCCTTCCAATGTAACATTTCTTCCCAGTTTTTGATTGTTAATTTTATGGTATCTTCTTCGTTACATTGGCTTCATTCTTTTTATTATCCAAAGCTCCTATTTATTCTTGAGAAACTAGGGCAAGTTTAAGAGGCATATTTTCTGCAATTTGTCTTGATAAAGTTTTGTAATTGAAGGACTTGATCTTTCAATTCTATTTTCGTCCTTTTATCCTTTTCTAACCTTGAAGCTATTATATCCACATTAGCTTAGAGATCTTTAGTTTCTTTCTCCCTTTTAGTATGACTTAAGTCCATAGGCATGATTTGATAATCGGACATGGTTATTTCTCCTTTATTCTTAACCACAAATGGAGTAGCCTTCTGAGCGATCTTGGCTCTTGTCGCATCCCTTCTTATGGTTTGCATGACTCTTTGTTTTCAATTAGTTGTTGGTGTCTCTTCCTCTTGGATTTGTTTTAAACTAGTAGGACCATCTGCATATTTTGTGTAGGTTGAACTTTGGTAGCAAGACAACTAGGAATATTTATCACTTGTTCCTGTTGGAACACTTGCCATTGCACCAAAAGATTGACCTGTTAACATCTGATTCAAACGTTAGATATAAATGGACCTATGAGAAGTGGTTAGTCCATGCCTTGAATCTGAATGGAGATGTTGGCGATTAGTCCAACAATCCCCCCTAGCATCACCCGGGTGGATTTGAACCCACGACCACGACTATCTTACCATTTGTTGGAACATATTTGTTGTTGCGCCAAAAGATCAACCTATTAACGCTCGACACAAACGCCAGAGATGAACGGATCCACAGGAAGCGGTTAGTCCATGTCTCGAATCCGAAAGGAGAAATTGACAATTAGTCCAACAGTTCCTCACCTTGACACTATTCTAGTTGGGCTTCCATCTTTTGTCCTTGATCTATATTTTAGATCAAAGACTAGTGTTTTCTTTGCACCTCTTCTTCTTCATTACCTTTACATTGAGCCGAATCTCTTTGTTTTGTAGGAGTGTCTTTTTGTTGTAGTTGTTGCTCAAAAGTTTATTATTTTCTTGACCAACTTCCAATAATATGCTTTCTGACTGTTCAGGTACTGCTCATTTCTGTTGATCATATTTATTCTCTATCATGATCCTATATACTTTCAACCTCAGGATTACCTTGTTGATCTTGATATCCCTATTATTGTTGATTTGTATTTTCACCTTCTTGACCAACTTCTTGCACCTTCTTATCGATAATTTCTTTATTCATTTCTGAAGATGGAGTTTCTGAAAGAAAAGGACGGATTGGAGCTATCTCCACTTGTCCAATGTGAACACTGTGAGACGCTTCTTTATTTACCTGGAATACTTAATAAAAAATGGGGCTTCTCTACTAATTTCAAGAAACAATATGGAATGAGCTGATTGAAATTCAAACATGGACCCAATGCGTTTATATATATATATATATATATATCTAAACTTCATCATCCATCAAAACAATAACCTCAAGGAGAGGAAACTTGGGAGCCTCTATTTGTTTTTTGTCGTTATAGGTTTCCCACATCTCTATAGGCATCTTTTTTGTGACTTGAACATTCTGTTCTCCTACTTCTATAGGGTTTGCACTATTTGTTCCTTCCTCTATCATTATTTCTTTTTCTTGTTATGTGGGCTGCAAATAAGTTGGAACTGAAGATGATGGAACAAAATGTTCTTTAATATATACTAGCGTAGAAGTTTGGGACACAACCTTACCCTTTTCTTTTAATTCTCCTTTAGAAGCAGTAGACAATGAACCTTGAAGTTCCTATTGCATGTTGGAACAAACACTTCTACATATGGCAGCGTTTTCGCACCAGATGAGATAACTTTTGGTGACCGAATTAGGTTTATAGGAATGGCTTGTACTGGTTGACTTGAAGCTCCCCATACTTCATCAATTATTATTTCTTCATTCAAGGTCATTTCTTTCTCTAACTCTGGTAACTTTTCTACTTGTACTGCTTTAGCCTTTTCTACTCTTCTTTTCTTTATGAAGCAATCATCAAAGTTGATACCATCTCTAGTTTTCTTTTTCCCTTTCTTGCTATTATCTTTTAGGTATATAATGACTACACTCCTTAATTTTGAGGCCAGGGCACAATGGTTCATCCATATTTCGCTTTCCTCAAATATAGGCTTAGAAATTTCATTAATTCATGAAATTTCAAGCTGAGACCAATCATAATCTGGGATATGTTGATCAAAAATCATGTTACCTTTGTAACTGGGATGTAACAAATTTTCATCATTGTCCTTGATTTTTGGAGGAATGTTGTGAGTACCAAGTGTCTTCATTTTTTTTAATGTCAACCTCTGATAATGCCTTCTGACCTCATTATCATCTAAACAATCAGCCCAGTAATCCTCTATATGAGGCTCATGTTTTATTTTCTTATTGATATGTTTTTCTATTATGTGGTAAGGGTCATAATTTTTTATTTCCACTCAAATGGCTTTAACCCCAACAACTATAATTCCCTTTCTGATTGTTTGGCGTTTATAAGTGCATTGCACTTATACCAACCTATATTGATTGGGAATTTTACGCTCACTCCTCGGTGCAATGCCTTGAAGGCTTAGTGGGACTCTATTTTTATAGACAATTATAATAAAATTACCCTGTCTTTGGGATACGTGGGTAACATGAGGGTTGTCCCAATAAATCCCTCCATTCTGATAATATGCACGAATTTAGGACATTTGATAAACCAACTTCCATGTAGATGAACTGCACTCTGTGCATCTATATCTGGCCTCTTCGCTTTATCTCCTTCCATTGTTCTTACTATCCGTTTATAAAAGGCATCATCGACCCTTCGGAAGTGATGGACTGATTTCTTTAGTTCAATTTGTGGATAATATTTGTAAAATTAATTTCGTCTAGGTCCTTTGCCCAATACACCAACCCTTGCAATCCAACGAATTGTGCCCTGATGACGCAGAAGTCATGTAAAATGTTTTTGTGTTCCTCCATTTCACCATTTGTTCATGAATAAGGCATTAACAGCTTGATCCCAGCGAATCATTTGAACACCATCTTTCAAAATCTTAATGAATCCAAACATTTATGGTTTGAAATTTTCTGAGGTAGGCAATCCGGCTACCCTACTTAGGAGAGTGATTGTCACTTATTATCTTTGAAATTGGTCCCATAGAAATTCTTAGGAAGCTTTGAAACGGACTTTGGCTTTTCATCCTCCAACATCCAACTTTTACATTTCTCTTCATTCCTCTTGTATTAATTTGTCAAATTAGATAATAGCCACATTAAAATGCTTTTTAGTAGTGCTTTGCATGATCTGTCCCAACATAACTTCAAAACATTTTACATCAATAATCCACTCCTTAACATAACTATGGTAGTATCTTTGTTGATTTTTTTATTTCTAGAATATCATTGAAAATTTGTAAGAAAATGTTTCTTTTGGGTGATAGTAAGATTTCTCTTACATTTATAGTAAGTGATTTACAAGTGTCGCATCTCATTTTTCTTGCATAATTCAAATATTAAATTGAGAAAGTTAAATTAATAGAAAAATTAAATTATACATTTCCAATATTTGAATGTTTGGAAAAATAAATAACTACAGAAGGCTATCTTTGTTAATCTGTGGTCGGAGGAACACTTTTTCAGGTACGCTGATATGATGGGTTTCGTTGTAGTAAATCTCCTTGGCGTTGTGTGTCGGAGGTTTGCCTTACTTGCCATGCAAATTAGTAAATAGTTTCATGATCCCTTTTTAATGTGAAGGACGTTAATAGAGGACCCACTATATATATTGCTGTGGTTTCTTCCTTGCTCATCCCTTCACAATACTTACGCTACATGCATAATTTGGATAGAATTTATCTCCCATACCTTCGAGGCAGTGTTGCAAATTCAACTCTAAAAACTCTATTACCCATACTCTACCAGATTGCCATTAGTGCTATCAATTGACAGTTAAAGTTGTCATAGCAAATGCCATTAATATATTTTTTAGAACAACTGGATACTTACCTAGAATCGATTTCAATTACACTGATATTCATTAAATACTTCAGGAAGAATCAGGAAGTGGAAGTGGTATGTCAAAGTTAAAATAGGGGTACCTATAGCTTGAATTTTTTGAGTCTTCATTTTATGGTCAGTTTAGATGTATTTATTCTTCCTTCAGTCTAAATCAAATTTACCTCGGTGTGCGCTATGTTGTCATTTTATAGCACTATGATCTTACTTTTTAAATTCTAGTTGATCAAAGAACGCAGAACCATTCTATCATAGACAACTTTTTGGACCAATACTCGATCTCTCATCTCTATTAAAACAAGGATTTTTGTACCAAACCGATCAGTATTCTTCTCTGTGTTTGACCGACAATGGGAATGATAGATCAAACTAATGTAAATGTTATTTGTTGTTCATGCCTTTCGGATATCTAAGTGATAATTCGTTAATGTTAGAGCGAATATTGGTTTCTTTTTTTCATAAAACCTCTGGAAGAACCATATACTGGTTTTATTTCTTGTTTGAACCCAAACCTAATGGGCTGTCCGTATCTATTATGAGTCCTGAGTCGTGGTCTAAAATATCAATCAATGTCTTCATTAATTATTTTCTAATATTAGATTTGTGAAATGTTATAACCGTGACCTTAATTCTCTGAAATGAGTGCCTTCCTGAGATCAGTTGAGAGCATAATTGTCCACTGTATCCTGGATTTACTGCTCCAATACTTGGTTTGAAACTAATTACAACCCATATAATTAAAACAGTCATGCACTCCATGCGTACTAAAGCATGGGTGTTAGGGCTTACAATACTGTAAACTTCTAAGATATATAGCAGCAGCAACACAATATATATTTATTTAAATACAAATTCAGTGGTTGCAGCATAGGGAAATGAAAATTCAACAAATTTACCTCATGTAGCAGCAACGGCAAATTACAGAATAAGGCAAGAATACGAATGCAGTTTCATAGCCAACGCATATTGTCATGGCTTATATACTGTTACTTTATTAGAAACAGAACAAAACAAAAACATGAAAATAAATGTTTGAAGTCAATCTTAACTACCTTAGTTAACTATCAAACAAATTTAGAGTGCTTAGATGATGTGTTCGATGTAGATTGTTGTCCTATTAATGTCCTAAACACATGTGCCATAAAGTAAGGAATTCTTTCTTTACAAATATTATTGTTTCCTTAAAGCTTAAATGTCATCATTCAATATTACATCTGTTATAATGCTCAATACTTCTATTTTGATTCAATTAATCTCTTTAGATTATCAATTTTGAATCAAATCTGATTTTTAAAAGAGCTCATTGTGCTAGATTCTTTAGAAAGGAATTTTATCATCACTATTAACTCCATTATCTTGCATTTCATGCGAATTTCAAAAGTTGCAATGCATTACATGTATTTCATCATTAAAAGATTGAGGAAGAAAAAGATAGTGTTAAATGGGATTAATAATGATTTGACCCTTTTCATATAATATAGGTCACTCGTCAAAAATGATAAACTTTTATAAAATTTTGTTTGATCATTAAAAGTTTAAATGAATGGAAATTAGTAGTGTTTCTTTTGAAAACTAAATACTTGATGAAATCATAGATTGGTAAGTTTTAGTTCCTTGCCTATAAAATTGTGAAATCATTTCATTAAGTTTTAATTTTTTTTTTATATATATATATATATATGAGAAAGGAAAAAGAATGCTAGAATATTAAGCTTAGATTCTTTCTTTCCAAGTTAGTTGTAAAAGATATATTTCATTACTCACTCATCACTAAATAAGTGGGAGAGTATGTATGTATTAAATTTTATCTTCTTCTTTTTTAATTTAGATTGTGCCTTATTTGCTTATGAAAAATTGATGACCAAGTAATAATTGTGATGAATTGTCATATTGCTTAATTTGATTGAACTCTACATAGGGTTCAATGTATGATTATTTTCTCGAGTCTTCTTTGTTGTGTTTGATAACCATTGATATCATTAGATGTAGTCATGTCTTGCCACACAATTCCATTACTCCAATCAGATTTGTATTGCTAGTCTTCCTCGAGCCGGGTTGGGTATTCTCCTTTCAGGAAGAATTTTGAGGAAGTGAATGACTTCGTGGTAGGGTGGAAACACACTTCGATGTGCTTGCCCTTGATGTGGTTGAAGGAGTTAAATGTCGAAAGAATCATGTTAGGAAGGTTCTATTATGTTACATTGTATAATCATGTCTCGACCATGTGGTCTATTATATGGAATTATGCATTCCTCTATGGTTCACCATGTTATTGGCATTTGTACTTAAACATTCTAGTAATAATGTAATTTCTTGTCTCTATTCTTAAAAGTTGGACATGTGTCACTTTTATATGCTTGATTATGTGTAATATTTGTAAATTCTTAATTTAAATTTATGGAGGTTGTTACATTTGGTATCAGAGCTTAAGGTTCAACACTAGGGCCTTGAGTTCTCTTTGCTCAGTTGCGACACTTGATTGCATGAGCCTTCTAATAGTTCTTAGTGCATGTTGCATAAGTAAGTCGGTAAATGTATTTGTGTTAGAGTCTCCTGGATTTTTGTCACACCTAACAAAAAAGGGACGATGTCCCTTGTCTTAGAGTTTTAGTAGTGAAATTAATCGCTCTCAGTGTAATACCTTTAGCATGTAGACTTGTGTATAGATTTTGGTTGTAGGAGTGTGTATGTATGAGTACTCGATTACCTTTGTTATCGCCGTGTGGATTCTATGTAAGTTTGGTATACTGTAGGGATTGGCGTGACTGTACAACTATTGCTTCAAATTGCTTTAAAAAATTTCATAGATCTTGCATTACATGGAAGGAAACTTGCTTTACATTGAAAATTTGTACAGTATCATAATATGGAGTCAAGTGCTTTAAGCATCATAAAACCATTTATTTTGTATGATAAGAGATGAGTATAAGTATGAATGATCTCATAAGAAGGAAATGAATGCATGTAGGCATCATAATGTTATCAATTGCATGAAAAGAAAAGAGTCAGTTAAAGGAGTATATGCAATGGAATTCTAAGATTAGATCCAATTTTTGCATGATGTGCATATTAATTAGTTGATAGGATTTTATAAGTGTACCTGCCAGTCCACATTTTCCTTGTAAACCCATGTCACGCTTGGAAACAGGTATCATGTTGTTAAAATGCAAGTGGTTATTGGTTTTCAATTGCCAAATTTATTTTGGTAGGAAAATTGTTATTTAATATGAAATCTTCCAGCTGATCTTCTAGCTGTAATATCATATTTTTTCTTGTGAATGTCATGCCATAAATGCCTCCATAACTATGGTGTCAGTATTATTTCAATATAATTTTCATTAAGTGTGAACAAATTGAAGCAATTGTTGTAGGGAGACTGGTTTTGGTTCGTCTCATCTTTTATAAATTTCTGTTTTGGTCGGTCTTTGTCATATTTTTTTCCAATCTTTTCCCATTTTTTTATCGCCATTGTTGACAGCATGACAAAATTTGTGCAAAATCTTGAGCTAAGTCGCTTGCCATAGTGTCATTTCTTGGAGTCGAAGCTTTGCTCAAGGCCGAACGAGAGCAGAGCTAGGCGAAACAAGTAGGTCTATGTTTGATAAAGATAGATTTAGCATATGAATTTCACTGGTTTGACGCCACCATAGTGCTCACGGTTTCACATTCTACTATATCTCAAAACTTCCAGCACACTTTTCAAGTTAGCAGACAAACTTTTTCTTCCAACAATTCAAACATTTTATTTGCAAGATCCACACAAGAATCCTGTTTCTAAAGCACATTGTATTCATTGTATTACTGAACCGGGTTTTGACCTTACCGAGTTGGTGGAATCACGCATTGACATACGTGGTGGATGCACGGCTTCTATTTCTTAGTTATGGCTTCTTCTCAAATGCCATGAGGTAGGGACCCAAAACCTTCCCATTAGCTAGAAAAAATGTATTGTTTGCCCCCTAAATTCTTAGCTAGCATGGTTGACAGAAAAGCCTAGTTATATTTTTTCTATTTATGTTTGAGTTGGGTGGCCAACTATGACTAAAAAATCTCTTGGTTTTGTATCACAACTTATGTTCTTGATTATTTGATGAACTAGATTTTCACTCTTTTAGGGATGAAACATGTTAAAACTTAGCTTGTATTTAACAATTTTGTATGATAGATTTCTAACTTTGACCTCATAGGACTTGTTTCTCCCTATTGTTGGAGGATACAACTGGTTATTAAAATGAATATCATCTATTAATACTGGTTCCCCATTATCACCATCAATTGCTTCCGAGTTGGAAGAAGAGCTATATGAAGTTGTGGGAAATCTTGTTGAAAAATGAGGTGTTTTCTTAGCTTAATTCTCTGTTAAACTTTAATATTGCTGATCTAAGTCTTTTCTTTGTTACATATATTCTTTGTGGGTGATTATCTTGATTAATCCATTTTACTGTTGTAGAATGTAGAGAGAAGTTGATAGAAGAACTAGACAGGATATTAGAAATATCACACAAGATATACCATGGAGAAACCCTTTCGGGAAAAAACTCCACCAAAAATTATTCTATTATTCAATCTCTGAATTACAATAGCTCCAATTCTTGTTTGAGAATGCTTCTTTTGTCTTTACCAATCTTCTTCACACTTGCAATAACAATTATCAAAACTCTATTCAACTTGAATGAGATATAGAGACAATATGCAACTTTGTAATCTCCAAATGGTGATAATTACAATGCACAAGCTCAATCCCTTGAAAAGGTACGCCATATTCCTTCAAGTTGAGTTATTCAGTGAAGATTAAAGCTTACAACATGTGCTTCATGCATTTGGGTGTCCCAAATTGAAGCTACAACTTCTCCTTCACTTCAGTGATAATTCCAAAGCTCTTCCTCAAAGTTGGCGCCTTTAAGTAAAGCTACTTAACTAATCCTTTAGAAATATCTTCTCATGCATGAGAGGTAAATCCAATAAAGCATCTTGGGCGCCCAAGTTGGCTTCAAGTGCTTTATAGTTAACTGAAACATTTACTCAACACTATTCCCAAAGAATGGTCATCCCTTGTTAACTGGAGGTAGTCCCTGTTATCTGTCATACAACTCAATGTTATTAGCCATGCATTACAAGTTAACTGAAGCTAACTACATGCAACTCAAAATAACCAACATGCATGCAACTGAAGATAAATGAATCAATTGATTAGAACATAACTGAACTTCAAGCATGCAAACATCAAATCCTAACTCCTAGGATCTTTACATGCATTCAGAAGTGTTAACTGTTACTCTGTATAGTTAACTGGACACAAGGTGAGTTTCACCTTACCATGTGAGTGTCTCATGTGTCCCTATTATTTAGAAACTCACTATGGATGCCCTCACATGCTTCTTACATTTAGAATTAATTACAAATGTCAATAATCATGATTATTTCATCAAATATTAATCTCATCCTAATCTTAGTGTTGTTGAACACATTCCAAGAATCTAAGAGATACATGAAATAATTAATGTTCAGGATTTGCAATTAAATGGCATCCTATTTCCAACAAATCTAAGTTGGACAAGAAAATGTTTGAATCAAACCTTGGACTACATTGTAGATCCTTGTACCCAAATGTCCATGTTTGAGCAATGGTTGCCATTGGACGAAGCATGATTTCAACCTATTTAGTATCTCAATAAAATCTATAATCTATCATATACCAAAGCCTTTTGGGGGCTTTAAATCTATTATGTAAACCCAAACCAACATAATAATATACAGACTAAATTTTTGCAACAAAAAAGCATTATTAACTACTATTAAGCTAATATAGATAAAATACTCAAAACCTATGGAAAAAACAATGCCATACATAGAATTGTTGTTTGTTGCCTCAACTTTTTGTAAGCTCCTTGCCAAAATGAGAAGACCCAATATACCCAAAATGATCATGCTTGTTATAAACTTGAAGCTTTCTACATGTTTTATTTTCCAAGTCTCACAAAACTTCAAACTAGTAGAGAATATGGAGAATACTGACAAAAATCCCAACAATCTCATAAATAAAACGATCAATAACCATACGAATGGTATAAACCTACTTAGACTAAACATCACTGGTTTGGGAACAAAACTAAACATATAATTACAAAAACTCACATATACCATGTATTGATGGTAATCATCCACCAAAACTTCTATAGTAGGATTGTTAGCTATGTTAGCTACAAAAGTAATCAAGTGTGAATTAAGGACCAAGGAGGGAACCTTCTTGTTAACTAGCAAAAATATGTTGTTTTCCCCTTTCAATTCTTAGCTGGTGTGGTTGATAGAAAAGCTTGGATATATTTTTCACCAAATTTCTATTTATGATTGAGTCAATTTATCTTATTATCTACTTCTCAAGAAGAAAATGATGCTATCAAAAGTTGTGGAATTTGGCTTTATAAATGCCAATTGCATTTTTTGAAAATTTCTAAAGCCCAGTCAACAAATCCATTTTGTGCATATCTTGCAACCATGCAATCAATAATAGAAAATCTCTGAGGCATCCTATCAAATAGATCACTTGCCTTGACTATGTTGCAAGTACTATTTGCTTGTATAAGTGCTAGGTTTTGTAGTATAGTGAAAACCTAAATTTTTTGCTTTTCTGCATTGAAATTTCATTTGTATTAGTGCTTTGGAAGGGTGAAAAATTGCTAATCATCAACTACTACTTTTACTCCTCATTAGCTCTAGTAAAGTTGCCACTTCATTGAAAGACTTTGAAAACTGACTTTGAATTAGGTAGACAAGTGGATTTTTTATAGGTTTTACTTGAATGGGTAGAATTTCTTTACCTCATGGTTTTCGTTTCCACCCAACTAATGAATAGCTTGTCAATTACTATTTGAAGAGAAAAGTGTAGAAAAAGGCTCTGGTTTGATGTTATTTTAGAGATCAATCTATACAAGTATGAGCCTTGGGATTTACTAGGTAAGCCATTGATATTTCATTTTAATTGAATTAAAATTTGTAGCCTAGAAATTTTTTTTGTAAGCAATTATTGTGTTTAAGAGATCATGTAATATTATTATGTTTATGTTGTTGACAAATAAGAATTGGTTGATTGAGCTTGAAAATGGAATTAACTACAAATTATGAAGTGCAGTTCATGAATTTTTTTTATTTGGAAGCTATTGAGTTAGTAAAATGAATCTTATAGACATATTTCTTGGTACATGTAATTAACCACTTTTAAGAATTTTTGGCTTGGACTGGTTCATATAATGTTGGATGTAGGCAAGTCTTGCCTACATAGTAGAGATTTGGAATGCTACTTTTTCAGCTCTAGGGATAAAAAAATATCCCAATGGATCTCAAGCAAATTGAGCCACAAAAGCTTGTTATTGGAAAGCCACTGGAAAGGAAAAGCAAGTATGTTCAGCTTCTCAAAGAGTTGGGATGAAAAAGACTTTAGTATATCATGTTGGATGAGCTCCTCATGGAGAACATACCAATTGGGTGATGTACAAATATAGACTTGAAGGCAAGGAATTGAATGTGTCAAATATTATTCAAGTAATTGTGATTAATGAGGTTTTAAATTTCCAAAATGGATGTGAAATTAGACCTTGCATTTTTTATTTTCTAGCCCTAGTAGACTTATAATTACTAATTAGCTTTTATCTCCAAACTAATGAGTTATGCCATGTTTGTTTGATCTCCTCATGTTGTTAGGGTTTCCTGAGCATACCATCAATAGCATTTACCTTTGACTTTTCTTATAAATCTCAACATTGACTCTGGGAAACATAAATATTCTCCTTGCATTTCTCTTGGCATCTAAGCATTATAAACTGTCTCTTAAATATTATTAGCATACTTAGCAACTTTGATCAATAACTTTGTGACTCGTTCATCCATGTCATAAGTCAATTAGTATAGTTTTGTTTAGAATTTGGGGCACCTTCATTGATAGCATCTAGGACATCTGAATGTTTGGATTATAATGTCAAATGCTGCCAAGATGTCGATCTAAGATAGAAATGGATTGCAACTTTGTAGAGACTTTGATGGCATGTGATATGTCTATGGTTAACTATGAAGGATTCATATGGAAATTTATAGGATTGACATGAAAAATACTCACCAAAGTATTTAATGATGGCTAATCGAAGTATCAAATGCATGTAGAAAGGTGATAGGAATCTTAGACTATGCAAGAAATTCCAAGATGAAATATTTCAGGGAGAATCTATCTATAGATTGGTTTGCCCCTCCCTTTTGCCACATCTTTGGCACTTCTTCTCAAATTTGCTGCAAACTAGATATGTATGTATCATGTTGGCTTTCTTATTACTCCATGGTTCCTACTTTTCCCATGCTATCCTTAAATCTCAGTTTGGTATTCAACTTGATATGAGACTAAGAAATAGTCTTATCTCTCCATGCCCATTATAGGAGTTGTTATACATATTGTTAACGAGTTGTGCATTGAGTTAAATATGTTGAACAATCATGTCCCAAAAGTGTAGAACATGATAATTTAATCCAAGAAACTTGCAATCTTTCTATTGTGTATTGTCGATGTTGCTTCTTGTATTTTTCCATCAGATGGTGGTGCAATATATCAATTAAATAGTTGAGTTTTTTCCCTTTTTGTGGTTGTAGGATTCCTGTGTAATTTGTCGAATCTTTCAAAAGAGTGGCCTTGGTCCCAAAAATGGGGAACACTGTAGTACTCCTTTTAGGGAAGAGGATTTGAAAGAAATGCCTCTACAGAAGTTGGGGTACTATCTTCTTTAGAAAGAGTCAACACTCCTCCTGATCCAAGCAATTATCCACAATGCCCAGCCCATATGCAAGTCTCTCAAAATCTTGCTCCTAAAATAAACTTAATTATCAAAAAAATAATGATCATTCATACTTTTTATTTTTAGTACAAAATCATATTTTCTATCAAGAATATTGATGGACATTAATAGCTGATTAGCTTGGCTTGTGCAATTGTGTCAAAGAACTGAGCATTTGTAGGCATGTCATACCTACAATTGTAATGTGTCAATTAAGATGTGTTTCTAAAGCCCACACATCCTTTTAATGCTTTTCCATTTTTACTTTTTCTTTGTTGGGTTTGAAATCAATTTTGTTTTTCGAGCTTGGGCATGGAGAAAGGATAGAACAAATCCCATGCTTTTGTCTGCTTGAATTTCTAACTGCGATTTGAACCTGTGCAACTTGTTCGACTATTGTATTGTCCTCTGGGATGTACACACTAGACCTCAATGTTGAAGACATAAACAAAACTTATTGCACAAACAAATTATGTAGGTATTAGTAGTCTTTTATTGCACATTCTTTTCCCTTATACTAAACCCTTCCATAATCTTGTATGGTCATGTTAGTCTAGGCTTCCTTGTGAACTTTTAAAATTGTTGAATAACATTTATATATGATACAATAATTATTTGTACAAATCAAAATTCATATTTTAAATCAAAACGTATATAAATTTATATTGTTATATAGCTAACTAATTATGTGATATTAAAATACGTTTAAATTTTACCTTTAATTTCCTATCGACACATCTCTTGAACCTCCTATAGGTGCAAGTGCTAGTATATAATGAACGAAAACTTAGATATGTGTTGCATGATGATAGTAATGCATTTAAAAGGACACCTATACATGAGATGATTATAATATTGTTATTCTAGTACTTTCTTGGTGTGCATGTTACTTCGTTTTCATAAGTTGCATTGTTGCATACATGAATGAAAGTGTTTAAATATATGTGAAGTTGACCTAGTAAATCATTTGGGATGATGAATTAAGTCCCTAGACAACATTATCCATAGTATTTGTGTAAGAACCTATGCGGTTAAAGCCTTGTAGCATCTTGAGAAAGTTATATGGGTCAAGTGTGTTTGTTATGTTTTACATTTGTGGCCATAGTTGGTATTAGTATGTCTTACTTATTGAGTCATTGTGTTTTAAAGAAGATCCTACATTGTGGAACCATTTATTGTGGACTGTGATTTTGAGATGACCCTACCCCACTTAATGAAAGTAACTAAGATTAAATGTAAATTCTAAATCTTGAAGGTATTGTGTTGGTTGAGCCTAGTGCCATCGTTATATTGACCTTGGTAAGAATGTGGATATCATTGTATTAGGATTGTGATAGTGACTTGTGATATAAGATTGTGTAAATCCCTTGTGTGGATGATTCTTGCATAGCTGAAAGATTAGTCATTCCTTGTATAAGTTAATGTAATCTTGTTTGGAAAACACAACATCCTTGCATGACCTTATCTTTTGAACATGTAATAGAAGTGATGATATGCAATAAGCCCTTGAGGTTATAATATTCCAAGTGAATGTAATGTATTCAACAAATCTAACTCATGCATATAATGTGAGAATTCCTTTTTCATGTCTTCTTTTATTGCAAATTGAATTGAAAACATTTGCATGTTGAAAAAGTGTACAGATGCATGTATCGATATTAGAATTAATGTATGAAAGTGACTTGATGTGTGGAATGTTTGGTAAGTTCTCTAGCACACCTTGGACGAAAGGTGTCGTGTAGCCATTTACTCCCTCCATGTGACTAGTGTTAGTCACTTAGTTATGTGAAGTGTTCTGAGCTGATGATTTGTTTTGATTTATTGATGAAAATATTTCTTGTGTCATAAGGACCAACATTTGTATTTTGGATTTTTCTTATGATTGGTTTAGTCACCAACTTTTTTGATTATTGATTCCGTGACCCTCGGTGGTACTTGATTTAATGTTCAAATTGACGACATTTTTTTGACTCAATGTTGAATTTATTTATTCTTCTCTCTTTTGAGTTTTGTTTTAAATCTCTTGGTGACTTCCAAATATTTAACATCATTGGTTCTATATTGTGATAAATTTTGTACCCTATCAAGTTCACAATCAATGATAATAGAATGTTTGAGGGAGTAGATTGCAGAGAACGTATCGATGTTGTATTAATATCTGTAATGACATAAATTGTACTCCCTTCTTGGAGATGGTACAATTTCTCACTTAATGTGGACCTATTGTCCCCTTGATCTAGTGTTGTAATGTGTTTCACACATTCACATTAGATTTAGGACCCTTTTAAGCTAAATTGACTTAATTTTGCCTAATTTAATGTTGTAAAGTGTATTTATTTACACCTTCACATTGAGTTTTGGGCCCCCATCTAATGCACGTCCTTCATTCAATTATGCATCCTTCATTCGCTCCCCATCCACTTGGCAATTGTTTTTTGTGTTGGTGGATGATATTCTATCAGGGATGCTAGTGTAACCTACAAACGTCTACGCGGTGCAATGCCATCCTAACATGATTCCTATCTCTAGAATGCATAGAGGCATTACAATTCTCCATTGGCGACAAAGAGTAACGTCTCTGCTCCCTTTGTCGACCTCAAACAGATCCTTTGCCTCCAATTTCATCTTCAAATAACTATATCTTCCATTCATTCTCTCTTTTGGAACAACTTTTTGATCATTCACACAGTTGAGCTACTATCTTTCACTCTATTCACAACATTCTCACCTCCATTGAAG
Organism: Sequoia sempervirens; assembly: GCA_007258455.2. Taxonomy (NCBI): domain Eukaryota; kingdom Viridiplantae; phylum Streptophyta; class Pinopsida; order Cupressales; family Cupressaceae; genus Sequoia; species Sequoia sempervirens. The sequence goes on along the minus strand of VDFB02000020.1, from coordinate 11,807,229 downwards.
CTGTAGGTTGGTGTTTTGTGGACTCACTCTTTTTTGTTTCAACAACATCGACATTTGCAAGCTTACGAGCTCACTCCTCCCATTTTCCTTGAGTGCGTGTGGTTGAAGGTGATATTATTCCATCTTACATTTACTTAGCATTATCGTATTGTTTTCATAGCATATTGTTGTTTAGCATAGCACTTAGTACTTTCACTTCAATATCTTTCTTTATCGCCTTTCTCCTATCGTTTCTATATTGGTTGTTCGTGCAGGTGGAAACACCAAAGCGGGGGACTGATTGCGGTAGTCCTCTATACACATCCCCAACATTTTTCCATCTTGTGTTTGTAGGTTGCTCATTGTGTGAAGACCTTGAAGATATCAACTCGTGGGTAGGAAGGTGCGCTTTCCTTACCTTTCTTTGTCCTTTCATAGCTAGAATTAATTTTATTGCTTTCTCGATATTCTGTTATTTAGTTGTTTTCTGCTTTATGTCATTGCATTAAATCACATATGTTAGGTTGTTAGTAGGTTTCTATTGATTTCAGATTGTACTTTACACTTTTTTCCATACAGAAACCAGCACCCCATTGAGACGCCAGCGTGTCACATTGTCATCAGTGTCCCATGTTGTAGTCCCCTGGTAGTGATTTGCCTAAGTCACAGTCCAAACTCTAGAAAGCTGCTCACCTGACTTCTTGAAACTCTCAGGTTGGCAGAAGGAAAGAGACAAATCAATTGTCCTTTTTCACCCCTTTAAACATCAAACCTACCTTAAACAATTCCTTATCTTGAAGTAGATTAGGGTAGCCTATTGTTCCAGACCCTCCCATGGTTTGGGGTCCTAAGCAATCCATCCCCCTCTACAAATACTAACAATCTTTATTTTTGACATTCTTATATTGCCCTTTTAACATCAATGAGCCAAAAAATCCCTCAATGGATATCACTTACCCCTTTTGACATCAATGGTAACCATATTGCCAACAATCTCAACCTTTGTCATTGATAGCAAAACTAAATGCTTTTCCCAAACAAATGACTATAAATGCATGCTCTACTTAACCTTCAATATTGATCATTTTGCACAAAAACCATACTCCACCTTAGGTATATATCCCCCTTTGATAAACAAAGAGAAATTACAATCATTCTTCCCCTTTGACATCAATGGCAAAGGGATACTGTCTGGACACCTTGCTGCTACTAATGTTCTCCCCCTTTGACATACCGTGCAAAGAGAAATAATGTATCTAAAAAAATTTGCAACCATCAAGTCATTAGAAATTTTTAAAACCTATCATACCCGACTTTCTTTTTCTCTCTTCCTCCAGGGATGAATAAAGTTTTTATGAAGCTCCCCCTGGACTCATGCCCTATCACTAAGATCTAGTGATGTGATGTGGAGCAATTACTCCCAATTTCTGCCTAAAGTACTCAAATTACTCTTTGGGAAGAGGTTTGGTGAATATGTCTAACACTTGATCCTTGGTTGGCACATATTCCATACCGACTTCTTGATTTGCTACCTTTTCTCTTAATAAGTGATACATAATTGATATATGCTTGGTTCTAAAATGTATCACTGAATTCTTTGATATATTTATAGCACTTCAATTATCACAAAGAATAGAAATAGGTCCCTTGTACTCTACCTTGATGTCTTTTAAGTGTTTGCTTCATCCACAACACTTGAGTACAACATGCCACTACTATAGCATACTCTACTTCAACTATAGAAAGTGATCCAAGTGGATACTTGTCAAAAATTGAAGTGTTCCACATGCTCCATATTTCATCACCATGTCAAAGATCTTGTCAAGATCTTTTGAACGCATTTTGAACGGACCAAATATGAGTCTGTATGTGAAAGTTATGGTCGGTCAAAGTTGAGGGTTGACCATGATGATGTGGCAGGAATGATGACGTGGAAAAAATGATGACATGACTATTTAAATTTAAAATCTGAATTCCCTTATATTTAAATTATTAAATCTTTTAAGTTTTAAAAGCCCATACTACGAGATTTTTAAGGGGATTTATAAAGATTCTTAAAGATTTTTAAGGATCTTAAAAGATTTTTAGAGGATTTTAAAAGATTTTAAGGGAGATTATTAAGGGCTTGAAATATCATAAAAGATATTTTAAAACTAAAATTAACGTTAACCTCCAAACTTAAAACAAATTTAATCCCTTATGATTTTTATAGCCCAAAATTATGAGGGCCATGAATATACGGGAGACAGTTTGGTTTTATTATAGTTGTTAAAACTAATATTAAAACTAATCAACCTCTAAATGGCTTTCTTACGAGAAAAGACAAAAATAAATAAACAATATGGAACCCGAATGGAAGAATTTGTTTTTTTAAGGGGATAATGGTTGAGATTATTGTTTTATTTGTAAAAATAAGGGAAATTTGTTGTAAGGGGGTTATTTTATTAAATATGGTGGTTTAACCCCATATGGGAAAATTATGTATAAAAAGGGGGGAATTTAGGACTTGGAATAAGCAAGTGGTGATTTTTATGAGAGAATTTTGAATTGTGGAGAGAATTTTGTATGGAGAGTCTGAGTGTCTGAATTTGTACATTGAAGGAGTGTTACTCTGCTGCACTTGAAAGAGGACGACTTTGAAACTCTTGAAGACCCGACATTGTATTCTATTGATGCCTTGTAATTAGTTTGGAGCATAATCAAGGATCGGTCACTCTTTGGAGAGGGACCCGGACATGTAGCCATATTGGTGAACTCAGTTATCAACTTGTGTTTTGTCTTCTCTCTTCTATCTCTCTTATATTATGTTCATCACTTTGTTATTGCTTTGATTATTTAAACATTTTAAATTATGTAATTACATTTTCAAGACCTTCAATTTAATCATTGTGAAAGTTATTATTCACGTGCAACAATCCTAGATCCTAACATCAGATCAGAAAGAGTAACTGACTCTTGCTTCTTGCTCAACCATTAAACATGTTTGTTTCCAAGGAAGAATGCATTAGCACTAGTGCTTCTTCTATAATCCACACTTCCTGCGCAATCAACATCTATATATGTTGTCAAAGTGAAATCTTCACCTTTAGTACACTACAATCCATAGTCAATAGTACTCTTGATATTTCTAAATATTCTTTTCATTGCATTGAAATGAGACTCTTTAGGAGAAGCTTGAAATATTGCAACCATGCACACTGCTTGCATGATATTCGGTCTTGATGTAGTTCAATATAGCAAGCTACCTATCATTGATCTATACATGATCTGATTTGCATATGGGGATTCATCTGTCTTGCTCAATTTACATCCAATTATAATGGGGGTACCAACTGGCTTGTTGTCTTCCATCCCAAATTTCTTGAGCATCTCCTTAGTATACTTATTTTGAGATATAAATATCCCTTCATCAATTTGTTCTATTTGTAGACAAGGGAAGAAAGAGAGTTCTCCAAGCATTGACATCTCAAAGTCATTTTGCATTTAGACAACAAACTCTTTACACATTCTATCATTTTTGCCACTAAAAATGATGTCATCTACATACACAACAACAATTATCATATGCTCACCTTCTTATTTGAAGTATGGATTCTTTTCTGCACATCCCTTCCCGAATCCTTGTTGTAGGTACTAGTCTAATCTCGAATTCCATGCTCTAGGTGCCTGTTTTAGACCATACAATGCTTTCTTCAGTGTGCAAACATAATATTCTTCTTTTGATAGCTGAAAACCTTCAAGTTGTTCTATGTAAACTTCTTCTTCTAGGTTCTCATTTAAGAAATCAGACTTAACATCTGTTTGATAGACTTTGGACTTCTTATAAATAGAAAATGCTAGAAACATTCTTATGACTTCCAATCTAGCAACATGTGTACATGTTTCTTTAAAATATATATCTTCAACTTGTGCATACCCTTTGCACACCAATCTAGCCTTGTTCCTTACAACAACTCCATCCTCATTGAGCTTGTTTCTAAAAACCCATTTTGTACCTATCACATTCTTGCTTGGGGGTCTTGGAACTAATTGCCAAGTTTTGTTCTTCTCAGTTTGGCTCAGTTCTTCCATTTCTTTTATCCAACTCCCATCCTTGATGGTTTCCTTGATGGCTTCAACATAGACCTTGGGCTCTATTTGAGACATGAGAGAAAAATTTGCATGCTCTTTATTATTTTTAGCTCTTCTCCTTGTTTGAACTCCATCTTTGTTGCAAATAATTTTTTCTGTAGGATGATCCTTTTGAACATATCTTGCAAGTGTCTTTTCATTTTATTCTTCAAGCTCTTCAATAGCAACTTCTCCTTCAGACTCCAATTCAACATCATAGCTATCTTTGTTAGGTTTAACATGTTTTAAGTCTTCATCAACCTTGACATTGATACTTTCTACAATTTTGTGCAACCTTTTGTTGTAGCCTTTGTAGGCTTTTCTTTGAGTGGAATATCCAAGGAATATTCTTTCATCACATCTAGAATCAAAGCTTCCCAAATTATCTTCTTCTCTTATGACGTAGCACTTGCTACCAAACACTTTGAAGTATTTAACAAATGCTAGTTTGCCATACCACAGTTCATAGGGGGTCTTCTCACTATTTCCTCTCAGCTAAACTCTATTCAAAGTATATACTGTTGTATGTACTACCTCTTTCTAGTACACATTAAGAAATTAAATAAGCAGAATTAAAACAATTTCACACAGATTGACACAACATATACCTTGGGAAAATCCTCCAACTTGAGGGAGAAAAACCCAACAACAAAATATCTCTTATATATTGAATAGTGAAGCCAACTTGCTTTTACAATAAGGCCAAATATCAACACCACACTTTGATGCACACAAAAGAATCTAACACCTTGCTTATAATATCGATCTTCCTTGATGATGAATTCAACCTTCTTGAAGACTTCGATCTGCTCTTGAATAAACTCGCACTTGAATAAAATCGAACTATGAATGGATATCAATGAATGGTGATCAATCAAACAACATCTTGTATATATACAAATCAAAGAGATAGCCTTCATGAATTGTGTCTTTTCACATTACAAAGTCGGCCCAAGATGAAAGATTGTAACTCATACAAAAGGTGGCAATTCAAAGAAGTCAGCCTCATACAATTAACAATAATTAAATATTATTTCTTATCTCAAGTGAAGCACCTCTTCACCGAATGACATCTTCAATAAATTAAATAGCCGTTAAGGCTACATTTAATTTATTGCTTGATAAGTTAGGGCTAGAAGTTGAGGCCCGTTAAGGCTACATTTAATTTATTGCTTGATAAGTTAGGGCTAGAAGTTGAGGCCCGACACTGCTAACATCAACACTCCCTCTTAGCTAGGGAGGAATACTTTTAGCTATCCGATGTCATGGAGTCTCTCAACATGACACCCACAATGGCTACACCTATATGTGGAAAGAGCTCATCACGAAGTCACTCAACGTGATATCGTCCACCATGGCTACTCCCATGTATGAAAAGAACATGTGCAAAAGTGCCCATCACGGAATCACTCAACGTGATGTCGTCATCTCATCATGACGTCCACCATGGCTACTCCTAGAGGGTGGATAAACACAAGTACAAGAAAATCATCACGAAGTATCTCAACATGATGCTGTCATGGAGTCACTCAACATGACATCCACCATGGCTACTCCCAGAGGGTGGAAACAAGGGCTTTCACCTCAAATTTCTCTCACAGAGAAAGATGCATTAAACAAGGGCTTACACCTCAAATTTCTCTCACAAAGAAAGATGCATTAAAAAAAATCACAGAAGATCACTGATGCTGACTCTCCCTCTCAGCTAGGGCTTCATTGTTCACAACTTCAAGCTTGTCTCGAAAGTGCACAAACTTCACTCTAGAGAGAGGCTTGGTGAGAATATTAGCTGTCTGCTCATCAATACAAATGTATCTCAACTAGATAACTTTCCTCAATACCATATCTCTGATGTAGTGGTATTTGATCTCTAACATGTTTTGTTCTGTCATGAAACACTGGATTGACAGAAAGCTTCACACAACTTTGATTATCACAATGAGTGACGGTCGACTCCAATGATTGTCCAAACAACCCTCCAAGGAGCTTTCGAAGCCACACTACTTCTCGAGCTGCCACACAAGCTGCAATAAACTCAGCCTCTGCGGTGCTTAGTGCCACTGAAGACTGCTTCCTGCTACACCAGGAGATCATCGCAGACCCCAAACTAAAGCAACATCCTGAGGTGCTCTTCTGATTAGCTACACACCCTGCCCAATTAGAATCAAAATATCCTTGCAACTTTAGGTCCACACTGGAAGAGTATCTCAAGCCATATCCAACTGTGCCACACAAGTATCTCAGGATATGCTTCGCTACAACTAGATGTATTTTCCTTGGTTCACACATGAACTGAATAAGATCACTCACTGCATAGCAAATATCTAGTCTAGTATTGACTAGATACATCAACGATCCAATCAACTGCCTGTACATAGTAGGATCCACCAGATTTGAACCAGCTGCAGACTCTTTTAGCTTCTACAAATTGGTTTCCATCGGTGTAGACATGGATTTGCAATCCATCATACCAAATCTCTTCAAGATGTCTATTGTATACTTCCCTTGACTCAAAATGATCTCATTAGGCCTCTGCCATACTTCTAAACCATGGAAGTAATGCATGTATCTAAGATCCTTCATCTCAAATTCAGAAGCTAACTCTTTGCGTTTGATAATGAGATGTTCTTCTCCTGTAAGAAATAGATCATCAACATAAAGAACCAAGATCAATGCCTCACCATCAATTACCTTGAAGTACAGGTTTGAATCAACATCATTCTTGGAGAAACCCAAGCTCATCAGGTAACGATCAATCCTCTCATACCAAGCGCGAGGAGCTTGCTGAAGGCCATACAAAGCCTTCTTCAACCTACAAACATGATACTCCTTCCCATGAATTTCAAAACCATTAGGTTGCTCAATGTATACCTCTTCTTCAACTACACCGTTAAGGAAAGTTGTCTTCACGTTCATCTGATGTAACTTCCATTCTTTAGCTGTTGCAATAGCAATGATAGTCTTGATGGATGTATAACGAGTAACTGGAGCAAATGTTTCTTCATAGTCTATTCCCTCTTTCTAAGAGAACCCTCTAGCCAAAAATCTAGCCTTGTACTTCTCAATGCTTCCGTTAGTCGCATGCTTGATCTTGAAAAGCCACTTAGAAGATACAATAGATTTCCCTTCTGGTCTAGGTACAATGTCCCAAACATCGTTCTTGAGGATAGATTGATATTCTTCAGCTATAGCATCTCTCCATACTTTCTGACTTGAATCTTCCTCAACACTAGAAGGCTCAGATTCAATAATTTGACTCATTAATGCAACATAGCTTGAAAACTTTTGTGGTCTTTTGCTTTCTCTGAATGTTCCTCTAGTTGCTGCAAAATTTTCTGCCTCCTGTATTGTTTTCTTGGCCCATAGAGGTCTCTTTCAACCAATAACAATGTCTCTCGGCCCATCAATTGGTTCCAAAGGCTCAATTGGATCACCATCTTCTTTTGGTTCTCTAGACTCCCTCTGAATCTCAAGAGTATGGTCAACTTCCATGTCCCGAGGAGTCTCTTGGTCTTCATTATCTATCTCCATGTATGAAGCTTTAGATCTCTTGAATGCAACATCTTCCTCAAAAGTGACATCGCTGCTGATCTCTATCAATTTCTGACTTGGAATGTAAATCTTGTAGGCTTTAGAAGATTCACTGTAGCCCACAAATATTCCCTTTTTGCCAGATGGTTCCAATTTAGTCCTTTTATCTTTAGGCACATGAACATACATAGGACAACCAAATATTTTCAAGTGACTAATTTCAGGCTTCACACCTGTAAAGGCTTCTTCAGGAGTCATGTTCTCCAAAATACAATGAGGGCTCCGATTATGGACATACACTGTTGTTCTAGATGCTTCAGCCCAAAGGAAGGTTTGCAAGTCTTGATCATGAATCATGGCTTTAGTTGCCTCTACAATGGACCTGTTCTTCCTTTCTGCAACACCGTTTTGTTGTGGATTGTAAGGGACACAAACTCCTTTTTAATCCCTACCTCAATACAAGAGTTACAAAAGCCTCCAAAGATGTATTCTTCTCCATTTTTAGATCTCAGAACTTTGATCCTCTTCCTAGACAAGTTCTCTACTTGAGCTTTAAATTCCTTGAATTTCTCAAGTACCTCTTTAGACTCTCTAGACTTCAAGAAATAAATCCAAGTCTTTCTAGAGTAGTCATCAATGAAAATTACATAATACAAGAAACCACTTAAAGAAGCAATAGACATTGGACCACACAAATCAGAATGAACAAGGTCTACAATACATTTGGATCTACTCTCACTAATATGAAAAGGACCTTTAGTATTCTTACCCAATGCACATCCTTGGCAAGTGCCTTCATGCTCCTGGCTAAGTTTAGGAAGGCCAGTGACCATCTTCTCCATGGATGGGAATGCTTTGAAATGAAGGCGAGCAAGTCTCCTGTGCCAAAGCTCACATGAACTGGTGGAATCATGCAACAGTTCCTGCATTGGATGAGTGGAAAGTCTATAGAGACTCTCTTGTCGAACACCAATCACTTGGACAATCTTGATGCTAGTGTTCAACCATGCAAGAACTTTTCCTTCAGAGAATGCAACTTGATATCCCTTGTCCTCCAAAGCTAAAATTGAAACAAGGTTTCTCTTGATGCCTGGTACAAATAATACATCGTTCAACTAAAGAGAGATGTCAGAATCTAAGTGAAGAGAGGAGGTTCCAACACCTTTCACAAAATAGCATGCATCATCTCTAATTATAAATTGAATGCTTGTATCTCTCTCCACCAAATCTGAAAGATGTTCTCTAAATCCAGTAATATGACGAGAGGCACCACTATCAATCAACCATGTGTTGCTATTTGTTGGAACATTGTTTGATAAGGCAGAATAAAATAGAAATCCACTTGAATTGTCTCTTGAATCCTTCTGAGGAGAGACCTCACCCACATCCGCAATAGAAGCATGTTGTTTTGGTCTAGTTGGACAATCTTTCGCATAGTGACCAAACTTGTCACATCTAAAGCACTGTATATGGGAGAGATCCTTCTTTTTCTTTGATTTAGGAGCACCATCCAATCTTCTATCTCTGTTCCTCTTGAAGTTTCCTTTCTTCCCTTCTCTTCCTTTCCTCTTCGATGTATGAGCATCAAGTACATGAATGTCTTCATTGTTAGAACTTTTCCCATTGCCTCTTGCTGCCAATCTCAATTCCTCTTGAATGCAATCTGCCCTAAGTTGATCAAACTTTGGTAGTTTCGATCTTCCACTAATATTTTGGATAAATGGCTCCTAAGATTGATGAAGACCATTAAGTGCCAACATGACCAAGTCCTTATCATCAACCATATGACCAATGGCACAAAGCCGATCTCTTAACTCAGTGATCTTCATGATGAAGGAGATGATAGAATCTCCTTTCGCCATTTTGATGTGATGAAGTTGTTGCCTCAATGCAAGAGCTCTGCTTGTATTATTGATCTCATACAAGCCCTCCAAGGTCTTGAACATCTCTCTTGCCGTCTTCAACTTGGAGATGATAGGCACAAGGTGATCCTTTACAAAATCAATCAAAATCTTCTTGGCCTTTGTGCCATTCTTCTTCCATTGTGACTTCTCATTCTCATTAGAAGGCTCAGGAACTTCACTCTCCACGAACTCAACAATCTCATTTTCTTCCAATGCAATCAGAATTCTAAACTTCCAAGAGGTGAATTTGGAAGCGCCTTCAAGTTTATCTTCAACCTTGAGCTCGTTCACCATTTTCGAAGATAAGATAGACACATGAAGATGAGAACAAGAGAGGAAGAGTATGCTGCTTATAGAAATATGATCACGATCTTGCTTAAACCCGCTCTGATACCATGTTAGTTTTACGATCAAAAATTAAATAAGCAAAATTAAAACAATTTCACATAGATTGACACAACACATACCCTAGGAAAACCCTCCAACTTGAGGGAGAAAAACCCAACAACAAAATATCTCTTATATATTGAATAGTGAAGCCAACTTGCTTTTACAATAAGGCCAAATATCAGCACCACACTTTGATGCACACAAAAGAATCTAACACCTTGCTTATAATATCGATCTTTCTTGATGATGAATTCGACCTTCTTGAAGACTTCTATCTGCTCTTGAATAAACTCGCACTTGAATAAAATCGAACTATGAATGGATATCAATTAATGGTGATCAATTAAACATCATCTTGTATATATACAAATCGAAGAGATAGCCTTCATGAATTGTGTCTTTTCACATTACAAAGTCGGCCCAAGATGAAAGATTGTAACTCATACAAAAGGTGGTGATTCAAAGAAGTCAGCCTCATACAATTGACAATAATTAAATATTATTTCTTATCCCAAGTGAAGTGCCTCTTCACCAAATGACGTATCCAATAAATTAAATAGCCGTTAAGGCTACATTTAATTTATTGCTTGATAATTCGAGGCTGGAAGTTGAGGCCCGACGCTACTAACATCAAAAAATTTGAACTCACTTTTACTAGATTATTAAAATTTACATGACCCATTCTCCTATGTCACAACCAAATTTCATCAACCTGTCCTATCAAACAGTTTTGACCATTCACTTCACTGAGATTATAAAGGTTGCTTTCAATCCTTTTTCCTTTTGCTTCTACATTGAATGAAACTTTGTATCAATTATCACACATTTGGCTATCAATTAGCAGATTATGCTTTAATCATTCAACATAAAGAACATCATGTGTAGGCAATCTTCTATCTATACTTAAGAGTTCCTTTACAACAAATCTTTATTGCGGTGTTATCTCCCAAACTCATAGATCCTTTGGTGTTATCTCCCAAACTCATAGATCCTTTCATACACTTTCTAAAGTTTGATCAATTTTCTCTTATCATTAGTCATGTGCTTAGATCAACCACTATCTATTACCCACAAATTCTTCTTTTTGACATGGAGTGAAATTTGTGCAATCATTGATTGTGTAACCTTCTGCTATTTTTCTTTCTACACTTTCTTGGGTTTCTTTTCTATCTTATCCTTCTCTTTTTCAGGGACGTGATCCTTTGTTCATATTAGGAGGCATGTTTTCTTTTTACTCTATATTTTTGGTCATAAAAAGTTTGTTCTACATTTCTTAGCTATGTGACCAAAATTATTGCAATTGTAGCATATCACATTCATGTCTACCAAAGGAGAAAATGGATTTCTACTCACACAATTTGTTCTTCTTGTAGGCACAACTATACATTCACTAGCCCTTGACCAAACTAATTACATGTATAGCAGTAACCATTGAAAAATGAGGAGTACCTGATCATACCATTTCTTTGTGTAGAATGAGGTCTTCTTTGCTTAGGCTTCTTCAAATATCTCACCCTTGTGAAACCATCTACATCAGCTCCCTTTGTGGTTTGCTTCTTTTCTAGATTTTCAGGGTCAGGCTTATTATTCTTCTTGTCTTTTGTAGGTTTCTTTTCTTCATCTCAACAATGCTTTTGTCAACAAATTTCATTCTTAGAAACATTATTTTTGCAAGCTTTCTCATCCTTTGTACCAGACTTAACTTTAGATTTAAACTTATCATCTAAAATTTGCAGAAGCACTAGTAGTAGGACTCTTTCCTTTCTCAAAACTCAGGCCAAACTTCTCTTTTGAAGGATTTTGTGAGTTAATCAAATCTTCAAGAATCTTTGAGCCTCCTTTCAGCTTCAAACCTCTATCACTCTGTTATTTAGCCTTTTCAAGATCTTTTCTCAAGGCCACTATTTCTTCTTCTAGCTTTATGCATTCATTAGATTTAGATTGTAGTTTAGGCTTGACAACATCTTCTATTCTCTTAGCTTCTTCACCTTGAGTCTTCAAGTTGACCACCATCTAATCAAATTCCTAAATACTTTTAGACAATTTTTCAATCTCTTGTTGTGCAAGATTCTTCTTCTTTTTGTTCTCCTTTCTTAAGTTATCAATCTCATCTAGAGCACATATGAGTTCACCCTCTAGATCAATTTCTCCTTCTTCTTCATCAAATGCTTAAAATTCTTCATTTTCTTGATCTACAAAGTCTTTCGTCATGAATATGAATTCATTTCCGTCAACCACAAAGGTACAATCATGCTAGAATTTAGGATCTTAGGATACTAATCATTATAAACAAGATATAAATAAAATAAAATGATAACCATACAAGCATAGATTTTACACATTACACAAGATATACATGGGGAAAACCCTTTTAGGTAAAAAACCCCATAAAGCATCATTTTATTAAAACGGTTACAATAATGGTCTATTATAACATAGACCAAACCCGTGGTTCATACTTCTCGATACTTCCACATGGCTAATAATACTTCATGTGCATAGTGATATAATTCACTATAAAATCTCCAAATTCTACATCTCTCAAATGAGAGAGAACCTCCTTAAATATAGGAGGAAGGATGACATAATACTTGAAAGGATATTATTAACACCTATTCAACAACCCCCATTCATAAATAATCAATAATCTAATTATTTAGACTATAATTATTTCAAATGGGATATGCTTAATAAGCATATAATATATAAGGTTTTATAACCTTATATTAGAATAATATATAAATGTTATAAGGGCATGACCCCTAATAGCATTATGTTCTAACACTCCCCCTTAATGTTAATAGGGGGCATCACATGCCAATTTCCATAGAAAAAAAATGTACTCTAATAATGTAGGTCTTCTTTGACTATGATACATAGGGACACAAATATATGCCAAAATGAAAGTCATGTATTCTAGACTACATCTAAGTCATCTTGTCATAATTTATAATTTCAGTGTTTTAAAAATGATGCTATATACGAGGTCTTATAAATATTTTTATTGGAGCTCGGGTCTCCTTAAATCAGCCTCACCCCAGGTTCATTACATAGTGCCCGTAGGACTTAATACAATGTGCCCATAGGACTTAATACAATGCTTTTATAAGTGGAAGATTTACAGAGAGAAGAACTTTAATATATGCGCGTAGGACTTATACATCTAGGATTTAGCCATTATGTGGTAGCATTGACATGCACACTCCCCCTCAATGGCATCACCTAAGGCTAAGCGTTTTATTTGAATTTAGAACATATAATGCCTATAGGTCTTATATTATGCCTGTTAGGTCTTATATCTAGGATTTATCCATGAGGTTGTTTTATGCACACTCCCCCTCAATGGAATCACCTAAGGCCAATCACTGCACAAAGTTTTTTTTAATAAGTGATGACTAATATTTCAATATTTTTCTTCTTTCTCATAACATTCATTTTCTTGAATAGAACTGAAGAGAATTTTAATGATAAAATTCTTTTTCTTGAATAGAACTAGAGAAAATTTTGTATGATAAAATAGTTTCACTTGAGCAAACTTTAATGATGGAATACTTTCTCTTGAATAAAACTGGAGAGAACTTTAGTGATGGAATACTTTCACTTGAATATAACTGGAGATAACTTTTAAAATGGAATATTTTCTCGAGTGGGGTGCCCATGATTTTCAATGTTCTTTTCTCTCTTTGGAAATGAGATTCTTTGGTAAGATTAAAGTAACTCCAGTTATCATATAGTAAAGTGGTACTTTTACAAGAGCTACTTTTTTGTTTTGAATTTTGATTACGAAACCATAGAAGATAGCTTTCTTTAAAAAATATTGCACCATCCATGTAAGAGCACCTACACTATTCATTTTGAAGACATGATCTATGGTAGATTTCCTATAAATGGAATCACCAACATAGTCAGTAACATAGTAATCAAATAAAGTTGATTATAAGTGCTGAAAAAATCTATCGTTTTATATGCATTTATCATTTTCCAATGAGAATATAGTATTCCTCATAATTCTTGGATATAGTTAATTTAATTGTAGATCATTAGCGAGGAGAAAAAGATATTTTCATAAACATAAGCATGAATAATTAGTCATGTTTCTTTCAAAGAAAAAAAGTCATGCTACTAATCATATAGTAAGTATCGAAAAAAGATTAAGCAATGGGTGAGATATCCTTTCTAGCCTTGCTCCCAAGACAGTTTATTTAGGTGATAGCCACCCATTATAAGTAGGTTCTTTTACACCCAATAGATTTAGAGGATATTTGAAGCTCACAAAATAGTGTTAAATAAAGTAACATTTAATAGAAAAAAAAGTATAATAGCCAATAGATTCTTTGAAAGTTTATACAATTCCATATTGTTTATGGATGTGTAAGAGTTGGAAACTTTTTACCCTTACCTTTTTTATTCACCTTTCCATTATTGTCTTAGCAAAAAGACAATGAATTTCAATGAGATGCTATATGAACATGTATGTGTCTTTCATCATCTATCTTATTTTCTTTTCCATCTGTAATATGTGAAGTAGGCATCAACTTAGGCCATTCTTTTTCATTCCTTAATATGGCAAATTGTCACATGTGAAGTAGGCATCAACTTAGGCCATTCTTTTTCATTCCTTAATATGGAAAATTGTCACAAAACTTTCTTCTCCTTTAGGTGTTTCCTCTCAAAGTATTATATTCCCACAAAGTGGGCTATGACTAGAAAGAATGAATACACTATAAGATATCACAAAATGGATGAAGGTGGGGAAAAGCACTTATTTACACATGAAATCCTAATAACAATTAGGTTAAGAACTAACATGGAAGAGTCTACAAGGCCCACACTAATTTTGAGGTATGCCACAAATATTAGTAACTCTATGGACCCATTAGCGTGTAATTACAAAAAACTTCATAAAGGGCCTAGAGAAACATGGAATTTCTTCAAGACTCTTCCCCTAGGAAAATTTACTTGCCACCTCCACCCATTGTCAATTCCTAAAAGCTTGAGGAAGTTCAATCAAGAAAACTTAGCTTCAAATTTTAGCAATTTGATATTCAATTCTCTCCATGAAACTTAAATTTCGCAACATGAATTCTTTGATTTTGTGGGAATTTTCATAGTTGCATTTCTAAGTTATTTATGCAAAAAAATGATTCAATCTATACAATTACAAGGATCTTTCTTGCATGTCTAGCGATGTGATTTAGCTATCATAAGGAACATTTCTCTACTTATTTTATCCATGTCCATATATTAGGCTTGATTGGTCAAAAATCATAATCACGTGCTCTAACATGATAGACAATGACTAAAATTAAAGAAAATTTCTCTTAGCTATGAATTATGATAAAAATGTCATCACTAGCTATCATAATTTTGAGATTTAAGCTGCAAGTTTTCATTATCAATACAATATAAAGACTAACAAATATATTAAATCATAATAATTTATCAAGTATGTCAGAGGACACTCCCAAGAGACCCTAGGCACAAATAATGATAATCGTACAAGTAAGACATCGGTTTCATATAATGAATGTACTCATACTTTCATTAAATCTTTAATTACTAAAATGACTTATGAACTACATGAATAGTATTTTTCTTTCCAAGAACAATATACTTGTGCTAGCACACAACCTAAACAATGAGATTTCTTTAACGATCAAAACCATCTCATTAATGATTTATATGAATAATGACAAGCACACACATTAGAGAACCTACCACAAAGAAATATGGTCTCATGGGAGTAACGATTTTTGGATATAAAAAAATGGATTTGATGAGTTTTTTTTTTTTTAAATGACCATAGATAACACACATAAACTATGATCGGTGTTGAGATTGGAAACTACAAAATAAATATCCATCATTTAATATGCTAACTTGAAAAACAATGTCATTGATTTTAATTATAGAGCATGATTAAAACAATTTGTGTGCTTATGTTTTCAAGGAGAAGACAAATAAGAGATTGATTTCATTTTGCTCTTTCAAACTATGGATAAGAATATTGGCCTTGATTTTTACTCTTTAAGTGATACCTCCTCTATATTCACGCTTTATCTCGACTTAAACAAGCAGTGGATAGATTGTATATTAATTTAGATAGAGTAATCAAGATGTTTGTGGTACAAGGAAAAAAATTGGATTGTTTGTAAACCTTTCTCGTATTTCCATTTGCTTCTCTATATATTAACTCTTTATATTTGTCATTTTTACTGAGATTAACTCTGTATCTTTTTCCAACAAGTCTCCTATAATAATTTAAATATGATGGAGAATTGTGAGTTAGATAGAAGTTGGCTCCTCTAAACATGACTATCTCTATGACTTGTCTAAACTCTACGATAGATGCATGCTATAGTTTGCTTACGTAGAATAGAATACAACTAAGAGAGTTAATTGTCTAGAGGAGCTGGCCTCTATCTAACTCACAATTCTCCATCAAATTTAAATTATTGTAGGAGACTCGTTGGCAAAAGATATGACAAAGTCTATCCAACCATCAGATTGCACATTTGATTGTATTTATTAATTAATTGAAAATACAAAATGCATTGAATTCTTATTTTAAATAAATTAATAAACATGATATAGACAACAACTAACATGTTGAGGGATATCTTATTTTATTTTATTTTTTGTGACTATATGTCCTTTTTATATGTAGAGATATTTTTATGTTGTTAATGTATGAACTATAATATTTCTAATAATAGCAATAATCACAAATTATTTCTAATGATTGCAAGATTATGTAATTGTGATATTTTAATTGCTTCTATAAATCAATTTATCAAGAATTTTGTTAAATTATCTCTAATAATTATCTTTCTATGGAGAGGACGGATAGTCATGTCAAAAAAATTGATGAAAATTGTATGTGGTTATTTTGTATGAAAAAAGTGATTATGACTATAAGAATATTGTATAATATGTATGGTGCATCTTTTACAATAGAATATGTCTATAAATATCATGGAGTATTTTTTATTGTTTATATAAAAATTTTGTAATGAATTTTATATCATAAATAAGTCAAGATTCTTGAAAGATTTTGATTTTTCTTATAACAGTATCAAATTTCTATCATAATAAAATAATTTTAAATTAATTAAATTAAACAATTTAATACTAAAAAAATATACATTACCTAATAATCAAATAGTTGGCAATCACAATCTTATGGTATGTGGAAATTTGAAAAAAAAATGAAAAGTTCTTGAAGATATCACTAGATATATTACACAAATGGTCTTGCATATGTGTTGATTGAGTATAAGGAGGTTTTCCATCAAGTTATCCATATCTTCTAGTATAACTTGTAAAAATGATTAGTATATCGTAATAGGCTCTGATACCATGTTAGAATTTAGGATCTTAGGATACTAATAATTATAAACAAGATATAAAATAAATAAACTAATAACCATACAAGCATAGATTTTACACATTACACAAGATATACATGAGGAAAACCCTTTTGGGTAAAAAACCCCATAAAGCATCATTTTATTAAAACACTTAAAATAATGATCTATCAGAACATATAGACCGAACCTAGGGTTCATACTTGTAGCATACTTCCACATGGCCAATAATACCTCATGTGCATGGTGATATAATTCACTATAAAATCTCCAAATTCTACATCTCTCAAAAGAGAGAGAACCTCCTTAAATATAGGAGGAAGGGTGACATAATACTTGAAAGGTATTAGTCACACCTGTTCAACAACCCCCATTCATAAATAATCAATAATCTAATTATTTAGATTATAATTATTTCAAATGGGATATGCTTAATAAGCATATAATATATAATGTTTAATAATCTTATATTAAAATAATATATAAATGTTATAAGGGTAAGACCCTTAATAGCATTATGTTCTAAAAAATCATGATCATTATCTAAGCTATCACTAATATTAGATGAATCACTTTCCTCTCGTGTGTATAGACTCTTCTTCTTTGAAAAGTTCTTCTTGGGGAAGTAGGGTTTCTTCTTTTTACTATGATCTTGCTTAGAGCTATCCTTTTTACTATAGGGACATTTAGCAGCAAGATATCCTATTTTACCGTAATTAATGCATTTAAAGGGTAACTTACCTTTGTATTTTCTAGAGCATATCGTTAATCTTTTGATAAAGTTTGGTTATTCTTCATCAGTCTCCTCAGATCCGGATGTAGATGCTTCTACCTTTTCCTTTTTGGTTGCTTTGAATTCAACTTCTCTCTTGTATGTATCTACATCTCCCATTCTCATCTCATAGGTAGTAAAGGTGCCATGCAACTCATCAACAATGAGTTTATCTAGATCTCTTGCTTCCTCTATTACAAAAAATTTAGAATCATACCTAGATGGTAGGGATCTTAGGACCTTATTGATAATGACTGATTCTTTCATCTCTTCTCCAAGGCCTCCAGGATTACATTGAATATTTCATCTACCTTGAGGTAGTCTGCAATCTTCAATTCTTCACTCATCTTGAGACTTTCAAATTTGCCTTTGTAAGTTTGTATCTTGGCACGCTTTACTTTGTCATCACCTTCATAAATGGTCTTTAACTTACCCCAAATATCATGGGATTTTTGATGCGTGACCTTGACAAACTCCAAATTGGACAACTCTTAAAGAATACCATTTTTTGCCCTAACATTATTCTCATATGCTTTCTTACCAACTTGATTGGTAAGAGTTGTAGCAAGAATTATGTATCCATTTCAATGGACATCCATACATCAAACTCTAATGAAGATAAGTATACTTCCATTCTAATGCTCCATAATGCATAGTTTGATCCATGAAAGAGAGATGCTTTGTTTTAGGAGGAACCTTCTTGACTAGCCATCTTGTGTTCACTATCCAAGATATACCTGAGCTGATTAAGAGTCTCTAAAGGGACCAGGGATTTGATACCAATTGTTGGAACACAACTATCTACTAAGAGGGGGTGAATTAGTAGATCAATTAAAACTTATCTTTTAACACTATTAAAGCATATTAAAAGATCATGTAGAGAGATAAACACACACATGCACACATAACACCAAATATACGTGGAAAACCCAATATAGGAAAAACCATAGTGAGAAATGTTGCTAGGATCTACTATCCTAATCTAGCCTCACTATAGAACCTTAGTGGTTACAATGTTTAAGGGCACCAACCCTAAGGAGACACCAATCCCCTGATTTAAGAGCACCAACTCTTTAAAGGAAGCACCAACTCAATTTTTTGATGGCACCAACCAATCAAATTCATAATGAAATTGTCGAGTAACAACTCCTGATTTCAAATGGTTCAAATAAATCTAATTTTTTTGTCATAGACCTATTTTAAAACTGCTCATTCTTTGCTTTGTCTCTCTGCAAACACTCTCTACCTCTGATGTTGCTAACCTTAGCAACTCATCTCTCCTCTCTTCTTCTCCCCTTTTCTTTTCTCTAACTCATTTCATTGCACACAATATACATACCCTAGATGGTGTTTTTTGTAAATCAGTCTAGGTCTACCTTCTTAGAGCATACATACACTATTTTATTCTTCCACACACGTCATCTATTAGACTCATTCTTCATCGACAAGACTTTTGTACCTCGAGCCAAAATCCACCGAACTCATTCAATTAATTTGCTATCTTTAAAGCATATGCAATCTTAGGGTTTCATTCACATTTAATGCCATACATGCATGATTTGATCTCTTCCAAATTTTATAGCTGACTGTGCATTAATGAATTCGTCCATTTCTTCCAATCCTCAACAAGAATATAGTTGGAGCACTCACAACCATCAATTTCATTTTTTGTGCCACAATCTTATTCGCCTAATTGGGAGTTTCATAGTTTTTCCACCTAGTTGTTTTACAAAATCAAATCTTCAAACACTAGCCATTCGTCTATGTTTTCATGCCATGATTAGACGTTTATCACTCGGCCGCCTCAACCATAAAAGCTTGACCGTTTGATGTGATCACTTTAAATGAGGGTCGTTGTAGATTCAAAGTACTACGACTCTTGTTTTTGTTGCATCTAAATTTTTTGAGTGTAACTACCTTCAATTTCTCATCCAGGGTCAGTCTTTCTTGATTTTAGAAAAAATAGTGGCCACTTAAGACCCATTTTTGGTCCCCCATATTTATGCACCCACCCTCTTCTTCCATGGAGGAAGAATTTGGACATCAAGCTAATTTGAAAGGGAGAGGAAAAAATAACTTTGGAAGAAACTCTAGAGGTAGAGGAAGAACTAAATCTAGAAGAAGCAACTCTAAAAGAACAAATAGCTAAGAGGAAGCAAGAAACTCACACCCAAAATCAAAATAAGAAAAATAGTAGTAGCTCAAATTAATGTTCAATTTTATTATTTCCAAAAGTCATAATTTTGTATTTGAATGTAGAAAAAGGTAGCATGAACAATATAAAAAAAGGTGCATATGTGGCTAATGATAAGGAGATTAAACTTGAGTAGTCAAGATTTTTAATTATGTGCAACATTATTGAGTAGAGAAACACTAAATTTTTATAGTTGGACAATGGATTCAACAACCACATGAGTGAAAATGTAAAATTATTTGCATTCATTGATAATAATTCTAGAGTAAGATCAAAATGGGGAACAATGAAATGATTTTGATTATGAATACAAGGTTTATTATGACCTACACCAAGCATGGTGACAAAAAAAGAAGTAAAGAGTATTTATTATTCTCTAGGATAAAATATAGCCTCTTGGGTGTTTGGCAATCGATTTAAAAAGGCTATAGAGTGTTGAGAGAAAATGAATAGTGCAAACATTAAAAAATGGGAAGAAGAATAAGGTTCAAGTAGTCCAAATGACAAAGAAATAGATTTTTCCTCTATGAATGCAAACTAATTTCTTAGCACAATTTGTAGCTACTCCTCCCAAGCACATAAAGAGTACAATAGCACCATAATAGGCAACCTTTGAGATGGTCATCAAAGATGGGGCTTCATAATCTAACATTTAAGGTATGTACAATTACGTTATTCTATACTCAATATTTTGTCCAAGAAGAATATGGTTAGGGGATTACCAACCATAGTAGATCTTGGTAGAACATTTGAAGCTTACATTTTAGGAAAATAGCATAAACAACCCTTTTAATCCATGAAGTTTAGAAAGGAAAAATAAGCATCGGAGTTGGTGAGTTAAGACTTATATGGCCCCATACAAAATCTCACCCTATGAAAAAATTAATATTTTATGACCTTCGTTGACAAATACAATAGAAATATATAGGTCCACTTTCTCAAGAAAAAATGAAACATTTGAGAAGTTCAAATATTTTGATGCTCTACCTCAGAAGCAATATAGACACTTTATCAAGGTCCTTAGGTCAAATAGAGGAGGAGAGTATAGCTCCAAATAATTTCTAAATTTATTTAGATAATAAAGGAATTAAGAGAGTTTACAACTAGCTATACTCCATAACAAAATGGATTTGTAGAAACAAAGAATAAGATCGAAGTGGAGATGGCTAGAAGCATGTTGAGGGACAAGGGGTTTCTAAATAAATATTAGGGTGAGGTTGTTTTAATATTAGTATATATAATAAATAGATGTCCCACAAAGGTCGTGCATGGCAAGATTCTACAAAAGACATGGAAAAAATGCAAATGGAGCATGGAGCACCTAATTGTTTTTGGGGCCTTACATATGCATTTGTATCAAAGGAGAAAAGACAAAAAATTGATGATAGAGAAGAAAAGTGCATCTTCATCTAGGCTATAATGTAGATTTTCATTCATATAATTTTTATAGCCCTATTACCAAGCAACTTGTAATCACCAAATGCCATTTAATTTTGGAGGTTTGATTTTTGATGCCCAAATTTGGGTAATTTTAAACAACAAATATTTTTTTGGAGAAATTAATTGCTACTAGTTGGAAACCAAAAAAGGTAGAAAAAAAGGAAAAAATACAGATGTAGTTGTAGCAGAACAAAGAAGAGAAAAAATATAGTGGCAATAACTATAGGGAAGAACACAATAATAGCTATAAAATCTATACATAGAGTAGCAATAATAGCCCCAAAAGCCATATGTAGAGTATCAAAAACAGCTTCAGAAAGATCATATACACATCTCCTTAGTGAACACACACAAAAAATCCAAAAAGCGTTGCAACATCTCTAGAGAGAGCATACATGACAACAAATGATAGAACTTTGATCGATACTTTGTAATATGTTTATAAATATTTTATATAATTTTATGATATAAATATAATATATTTTCTCTAATTTTGAAATATTTGTCTCCTCTTGTGGTCTCCATTGTCTTGTTTGTTTGTTGTTTTTTCCAACAAATATATCACCCATAAATTGATGATTAAATAGAGGCATTAGTAAACACTTTGAGACTTGTTTAAATGTTGCTTTGCTTTATACTGGAACATACTCAATAGGCTAAATGGTTACCCCTTAAAAAATGGAGCTATGACACTTTATACCACTCTTCCACCAAGATGACACCCAATAAGGTTGTGCATGGCCAACCTCCACCATCTGTCACCACTTACTTGATTGACAATGAGAGTCTCTTCTTTGAGCTCTTAATGAAGAATTGGATTTGGTTTAGAATTGCATGAAATACTAGGATGATCAATATCATTTGGAGTATAGATTCATTGTTAAGAATGTGGTCTTCTTACATATTCAATCATATGACAAAACATCCCTCAAAATTTTGGTATACAGAAGTGAGTGCCAAAATTCTATGAACTCTCCCATATATTATAGTGGATAGGTGGTCCATGACCTACAAATTAGATCTTCCTCCACCCTCTAGGATGTATCATGTTTTTCATGTTGCATGTCTAAGGAAGGTACTCGAACATGTTTAGATTATATTTACACTGTCCAAATTGGATGAAGAAGGATTTGTCATCCTTAAACCATAGGTTATTTTTTATAAATAATCACACTAAAGTCTCCATAACCACACCATCACATAAATCTTGATTCAGTGCTGAGGATTGCAACTAGAAGACACCGTTTGGGAACTTCTACATTAGATTCAAGAGAAGTGTCCTAGTCCAACCCTTGAAGACAAGGATTTTTGGAAGGGGATGACATGTTAGGACTCTCATGTCCTAGCTATTTTGAGCATTATAATAGTCATAATTTAGCGATTTAGTTAATATTAAATTGTCCATATTTATCGCATAAAGGTTGTAACTCGTACTTGTCACTCTTTGTGAGGACTATATTGATGTTGTATTAAAACAAATATAATCTAGAAATAATATATTGTAATAGAGATTTTCTATTGAGGAGGTTGCTCCCTCAAAGAACCTTGTGGTTTTTGTTTATTAATATAAATGTAAATACAATTGCTTTTTTAGCATTGTGTTCTTTTTTTTTGAAAATATTATATAGGTACTTGAATTTTTTTCATTTTTTTTCAGATTCTTTATTTGAAAGTGTCCACCTTAAACCAATGACACATTGTAATCAAAGTACCAATTATTTACATAGTAATTTAGATCCCCACATAAACATAATTTACATAAGAACTTAGATCCCCACATATTGAATCAACATGTCAAATTATTTGTGTGAGAACATAAATCTTTACCAAACATCCAACATGTACCAATTATTTACATAAAAACTAAAATTCTCACATAAACTTTGCAACTTATTAAGCACAACATACATACGAACAACTTAAACATAAACTCTTGCATTTGAAGTTCTATATATCTTTCACCCACTCACAATGTTAATGACAATGTATGATGTGCATAATTGAAGTCCGTGCCATTACAACAACTTATTCAATCGACTCCAACCCTGCGTGTGTTGCAGATCCCTTCACCAAAGGAACTCTTTTATATCCTTATTATTATCATTTGTAGGAGCAAGGCAGGTGTCCTACTGTACAGTGCTAATTATTTTTGGGTGATAGGTGACTGTGATTTGATAATTGAGCACAGATTTAAGTACTGCAGAATCCTTCTGCTCATTGTGTTATGATATCCTTAAATCATAGTAAAATCCTTCGCCCATTGTGCTCAAGTACTTAAATCTGTGCAGCTATCACCCAATGGTACGGCTAGCTCGGCCAAATCTCTTACCTTTTTATCAATATGTCATTGTCTGTATCTTTATAGACGTTCAATCTGGTTGTGGAAAGAGGTTGAAAGAGGTGATGAACCAGGCTTTTTCACCCATCATAATTCCTATCGCTTAGTTGAGGGAGGGTTGTATCGTTCCATCTTAGAGGGAGGCTTACGGAAGGAAGGCTGCCATTTCCTTTGCTGAGTCGTGGGAGCATAGTTTTTGCAGAATGGATGTTTATATCAAGTCTATTTTGGAAGGAACGGGCGGTGACATGAGTAACAGTTGGAGTTGGAAGGAAGGGGAAGAGGAGGTGATGGTGGGGGTGGTGGAGCCTGGTGGGCAACAAGAGTGGGGAAATAGTGAGCAATGTGAAACACTGGAGAGCGTGGTGGCAGCTGCAGGGGTGAGTAAGAATTGTCCAAAAGGGGGCGTTGAGGCTCAGACAATCGCAGCTCGTGTGAGGAGGAGAAACATCAGCGACAAAATGAAGGAACTGGAGAGCTTAATTCCGAGCGGAGGGGGGACCAAAAGGAGGGTTGAGACAGTGAAAATGTTGGAGGAGGCCATAAGGTATGTCACATATCTCAAGGCGCAACTGGAGGTTCTGGAATCTCCCTGCCACTCTGCCGCCTTGGAGGTTCCATTCACACCAAAGGACCGCGAGCGCAGGCTTGCGCTTCTGCTCATGTCTCCTGCAATCCAAAGAAACTTGTACAAACAACAATGCTGCCTTTGCATTGCTAACTACGCTCCTTAACCTCTTCTCATTTCTCCTCTCCTGTTTTGTATCTTTGCTCTGTGTTCTGTGAAAGAAAAATCCACGTAAGAATAGAATAGAATAGAATGGAATGTGAATATGTAGCGTACAGTCACTGAAAATGGAATACTAGTATATGCTTTTTGCTCCGAAAATGGTAATTCCTTTTTATGCTTTACCAATTCTTTATTTAATTTATATATAAAAATATATGTGGATTTTTATTTTTGTTTTGAAAACCATGCACTAGTAAATTCTGTTATATACATTATAAAATTTTAGAAAGAAAATGGTGAATTCCTTTTTAGAGTTTTATCAAATTTTTATTTAATTTATATATAAAAATACTAAATATGTGCATGCACTGAAATTTTAGAAAGATATTTTATGAAATTGAATTAATTTTGGATTTTAGTTACATTGAAAAGAATTTATTATTGTTTGAATTATTTTTATTTTTATTTTAGTTATTAACATTATTTAAAAAGTTATTTTTTATTTTTAAATTTTTAAGTTAAATATTAAAATATATTTTCAATAATTTCTATAAATAAGCATGTTATTTACTTTTATTAAATATTAGCTATTTGTTTTATAAAACATTATCAATTAAAGTTTTTAGTATGTTGTATATATAAATGCAGAATTATTTGAAATGATATAGTTTCATTGGATTATAATTTTGTATAACATAACAAATTTCAATTTAAAGGATTTTTATTTATTAGTTGTCATAAGTGTTTGGAACTTCTAATTCCCTCTCTTGAGAAATAGTTAAAACATTACTTTCAAAATTATGGTTGCTTGAACTCATTGAAAGTAATACTTATTTAATCTTATTCATATTTTAAAACAAATCATAAACCACATTTCAATCTAGTCATGAAAACACTTAAAATGAATAAATAGGATTTATATACCTCTTCATATGGCACTATCAAGTTAAAATAAAAAAATAGTAAAGTGTAATGCATTGTGCATACAATATTTAATGAAATGCTTTATACAACACTAAAAAAGACAAATAAGGGCCACAAGATCATTGTTTTTTTAATAAATAATAGCTAAAGTGAAACAATTTGATTTCTCGAATACAATGCAAAAAAAATTAAATATTAATATAGATTTAAAATAAAATTTATAATAATAATTACGAGGGGTAATATTTTAAGGGTAAGATACCCAAATATGAGAAACCAATAACAAAATGGTCTCTTCCCCATGCCTCGAGAATCTATGGAAAGTCAATTTGAATAAGTGTTGAAGGGGTGATCTAGGGTTGTGGGGGTGTGATACCTCATTTAAATATGAAATTATCTCATTGTGCTTCCACAATACGAATCCCCTTTGGAACCAATAAGAAGGTAAAGGCCTTGGATTTGATTAAGTATCTCAAGATGGTATCTTCCTAAATATACTAGTAATTTAGGTATAGGATATATTCTTGTAGTTACCAATGCCACAATGAAAGGGAAGACAACTTAATTGAAATTGGAGAATTTACAAAAGAGGTGAGAAGACTAACATTAAACCTCAATGCAATTAGATTAATTAATAAATTATATTAGATCTACATGAATAGATCTACAAAGTTTCAAGAAGAAATAGAGGTACTCATGGTTCATTTCTCTTCTCTATCTTTGTTAAGGAAGATTTACCTGATCTATGTCAACTTCTCCTAGATGACAATCTAGGGTTTTTATAAAGAGTGCTTAATGATCATAAAACCATTCTAACTATTACTAAATAAGTTTCTCAATATCACAAATTCATTATTTATGTATGGAGATGCTTAAAGAAAATGAAATCTTCTAAATTGATCTATCCTCTCTCTTTAAGATCACCCTTATCTAGTGATAACTTAATAGTTCAAAGTTAGTTAACTCTAGGTATCATGATTCCTTTAGTTTAAAATTTGTTTTCCTAAGGTTAATAATGGGACCAATGAGCACAAAACAAGAAATGAAGTAGAAAATATCATTCAATAAACTATTATATTCAAAGAGGCTAGGAATGATACTTGTTGTGGTGGAAAAATATGACTCATAACTTATTAGAGAAATTATTCAAAGAAGAAATGAGCATTTACGTCAAGGTCTTGAGCTACTAAATTCTAGTGATGTAAAATCTTATATTTTCAAACATGACTAATAAAATCATTGATTGATAAATTTTGTGTATATATATAGTAGATTTCTTGCTATAGGAAAGGCCCATGAAAGGTAGGTCTCCATGAATAGGGTGATTTGTTAATAATTTGGAAGAAATTACAAGGCCCTTCCAAATATAATGAATCTACATTGATGGAGAAGGATTTGGTGGCAACAACCATGCCCAAATTAGAATTTAGGATCCTTAAGGTTATTGTGGCTAGGTTTAAAATAATATAATGATGGTTAAAAAAATCTAAGAATTCATTATTCAACATTGATGGAGTTTGAAGAAACTAGGAGGGTGGAGTTATAAATTAATATGATAGTCATCTCTTGGTCAATAATAATCAATCTCTAATCTTTAGAAAAAACTATCATCCTAGTACAATGATCTACCTCTTTAAAGGACCAATATGGGTGTGAGAAACCCTTCACTTCTAGAGGAAGAAAAACATTTAGGCATTTTGAAGTTTCTCCAAGATCTATTTAGGCCCTTTATATATCTAGGGAGGATAGGGCTTCATAGAAATATCTTAATTAAGATTTAAGTTAGTCAAAATCCAACTACTCATAACCCTATACATACTCTATGATTAAGGGCATATAAAGTATTAAAAGTGAAATTATCTTAGATAAACACAACTAAGGAAGATAACTAACAAAGAAGGATTAACATGACATGTTGATTCAAAGCACAACATAGATATTTACCTAGTTAAATCTATTGTAGCATCAAAAATTACATACTTGCACAATTTCACACTTAAAGTTTGAACCCGATTAGATTTGTAAAAAATAATGATAAATGTTATAAGTTGATATTCATATATTTTGTCTTGTAAATAATAAGCATGAAGCATTACCAACTTGCAGTTTGAAAATAAGAAAATTCTCTTGGATTACAATGCCACACGGTATTTGCTAGTGTCCAACAATTTTCTATGATTCAAAAGCGATTTTCTACATAGACCATTTGTAATGTGTTTCATAACACTCAAATGAAAAATTAACCCCTCTTCCCACCCATCCAAGAAAAAAAAAATCTTTCACATTTGATATATTACACACTTACTCTCTCAAGCAAGCAAGCAACTCTCTCTCCATAACAAAACTCTATCAAATTTTCTACAACAAAAGAACATTTTTTTTTTTGTGTTATTTGTCTCTTTGTAGTAGTTAAGGCTTTCTCATTGAGCTTCCATTATTGAATCCATTGAAAATATTTCAAGAAAAGGACCTTGGTTGCTACAAGTTTCTCTATTGTTTTCTTTTTAATGTTTTATATCATTTGCATAAATATTTGTGTCACTTTATTTATTTCATTATTCAAAATTTTTATCAAACCACATGGTAGTTTTTCCTATACACCATGGTTGACACCATATAATTCATTTTATCATTTATCTATCATTAAATCTCAACTTTTAATTCCTAATATCGCTAGGATTTAAAAGTTATCTATTTATCATTTTATCTCTAGTTGTCCATGGAGGTTGAAAGACCAAAAAGGGGGTTTGACTGAGGCAAACCCCGAAACAAACCCCAAAAATTTTCCCATCTCAATGTATGTGTAGGTTAGAGTGTTCCTATTTCTTGAAGTGGACATTTTGGAAGTTTCGAGGCCAACTCTGAGAAGATGACAATATGGCACACAAACATCCACACTATGCACTAGCGTCTTGGACCAAGAGTCTTCACATTTGATGTTAGGTTCCTCTCGATCCGTATTTCCATTTTTAATTAGAAATAAATTTTATCTATCTCTATAATTAGTGAAAAAAATAACTTTCTTCCCTACTTTGTCATTAAAATTCTCTTCTTTCAACATAGGTTATTTTATTTTCTTCCTTTGGAAAGTTTCTTCATTTCTATCATAAACTTGTAATATAACTTATGCTATCTTGAGATAATATATATTTTTTACTTAAATCAACATCTTTCCTTAAGTTTCAAATTTTATAAATTGTATCTATTATTGGTGAAAAATATAGAAGAGATAAAATCCCCTCATGTCACTATCTTGAAATACTATTACAAAATTACTTGGATCTTAGGGTAGGTTCATGAGCATATTATAATATTAATTGACACATCCACATACATATAATAATGAAACCCACTAATCTCAAACCCTCCAATTATACTAACTCATTTGGAACTCCTAAAATTATCTCAAATGATATTTAAAGCCTAATAACATGAATAAGAATTTTATAAATTACAAGGGGATTTTTATTACTTGTTAAATTAGTTACACAAGAATCTTAATGAAGATCTAAATATTTAATAGTTATATAATAAAAAATAAATTCCACCTCCCCTATTCTTGGCCACTCCATGCTTCTTTTCAATATATGTGACATGTTTAAGGGTAGTTAAACATGTCACCTACAAAATATTTGACGCTAATATATTCAACTAAAATTGAATTATATGATTTATAGAAATTTAAAATTATTGGGATGTCACCTTCGGTGTCTATACAACTATTTCACCTATATATTCTTTAACAATGCATTTTCTTTCTATTCCTTCTAAGGTAAGTCTTATCTGAATCATGTGTAATATGTTGGGAAGGGTCTCTAGGAAGTGGCATAATGAGATTGTTACCAGTCCTCCAAACCAACATAAATATCCATTTTGGATTGTTTTGTATTTATGCTCCACACAAACTTCTTACATTTACTTGTAAATAGTATCTTTTTAGTGCTATCTATTTATAAACTATTTTATTATTATGATACTATGTGTCTAGAATTTATTTCCACTTGAATTTCATGGGTGGGTGATGCAAGCCAAGGTTCAAGATTTTGATTATAGATATTTGTAATAGTCGCCATATTTGTAACATAAATTCTTTTCAGTATAACAAGATAAAATAAATAATGCATACAAATGAATGTATTGAGACCAACTTATAATAATTTTCATTAACTTTCATTATAATATGTGCTTAATAATTTCATCCAAAGATCATTTCCAATGATATAACAAAATTATGAACACATAATCTAATAATACATTAGGTCATAGCTACAACACATCAAATGTCCATGATATACAAATAGAAATATATAAATGCAACATGCCTAAACCATCACATAAATAGTAGTATATAGTAAAATATATAAAATGATCTAATTCCAAGGTAAATGTTCACCAACCAAAAAAAACTCCCACCAAGGTCCTAGGTGTATAGGGAAGGCACTTTAAATCCACACATCAAAGGAACCCCTTTCCTCCCCAACTATCAACTTGGAACAAAGTGATAAATGATAACCCAACAACCATGAAGTAACTAAAATTGTTTATCATGTTTATCTTATTTAGATTAATTTCATGTTCTTTCCTAGATACATACATAAGCATAATTAATGTAAATTGTCCATGTAGACACTAAAAAAATGACTTTTGTTCACTCATCCATTAAATTATCCTCCCCTACTGATCAATATCAAATGAAAGGATATAAATCAATCATCATTCCAAGCTATCAAACCCCCTACAATTATATTTTGAGCTCTACAATTATATGAGAATTCATGCACTATCATTACATCAATTTTTCTATCAAGCTTATGTTTGAGTAGAAGATAAATCCACATAGATCATATCATATTATTACCACAATTTTTTTCATCCCCTAAAAACCATGCTCACCCTTGCAAAGTTTACCTTACCTAAGAATGTCGATTCATCCTTTTGTTTGTGGAACCTTGTTGGGTCTTGCTTTTGTTGCCACAACTATGTTTTTATCTGACAACTTATAATTAAGCCTAAGTCTACCTTGTGGTCAGTTTATTTGTGAGTTTCCAAAACCCTTTCGGTGCCTAAAGTAGTTCTCATAACCTTACCAAACATCGATGGATGAAAAGAAATGTTGAATCCTTAGTCAAGTTGCCTCAATTTTGAAACTTAGTATAGGTTTCAAAACCTTTGTCAATTTTTGATGAGGTTCTCAAAACCCCTCTTTTCTCCAACAATATGTGATTTCAAGCTTTATTTCTCTTTCGAATAGCGGTAGGACAAATATTGCATGATAGAAAGGGTATTTTGGAGTTGTACATGGATTTCAAAACCTTCATTAGCCTCTGACGAGGTTGTCGAAACCATTGGAATTACTGAAGTCTTTCACATTGGAGAGGATTAAACTTTCAAAAGAATTCCTTTTTCACTTTGAAGAATAGGTTTCGAAACCCCTATCAATTTTTGACGAGGTTGTCGAAACCAACCAATTCACCGAAAGGGTTTTTGATAGTCGTTCTTTTCTAAATTTTCAAAAAAGTGTCAGAACGAAGTGTGAGATTGGAAATCCCACACATGCCAACCTTTAAGGGTGTAATTAATGGCTATATACCACTCATAAGCATTAATTTTGGGTGTTTATAGACAAATTTGTTGAACAAATAGAATACTGAGAGGGGGGATGAATTAGTATTCTATATGACCAATTACTCACAAACCATCCAATTAACAAAGTATATTTAACTACAACAATAAATGAAAGCATGAAAGGAATCATAAGATCACATAACACATGAAAACTAAGATTTTTACGTGGAAAACCTAAGAGGGAAAAACCACAATGAGGATTAGCTCACAAAATATTATAACCGGTTATAAAATATTACAAGGGCTCACTGCTAGGACACACCAGGTCCTTATAAGGCTCACAACTAGAGATAGATACATTTAAACAAAATTGCTTCACAACTGGAGTTTGAATTGATAAAAAGTGCACCTTCTTTGTGCTAAATTCAATTCTATTGAAGCTTTGAACACAAAGCACTGATCAACTTAGCAGTTGCTCAATATTCACAACAATTCTACACTTATTCTAATCTCACACATTTAAATTCGCATATTCACACAATATCAGATCTCTTGCATATCATATCATATCATCATATTTCATCTATATATTCTACCACTCAAAAAAATATCACACATATATACCCAATTACATCTGCATATATCAATTAGGTCGACCTAATTAGATGCAACCCTATTTTAATTCAAACTAGCTTTGACGACTCCATACACGATTCAAAAACATCTTCACGCTCATCCCAAGAATGCAATGCTTAGTTCAAGTCAACAGGGACCTAAAATAGGTCCTACAAACATCTACAATACATACTTATCCTTTATAACATGTAAAATGTATTAGGTCAGCCAAGAATTAGACCTAGTCACAAAATAAACCAACTAATCACACACTAACGATTCAAATGTTCATATAAGTAGAAGGCGTCTAGAATATATATTAATGACGCTTGTGAGTAATCTCCCAAAATTTCTAAGAGTGATTCTCAACACCAGAGAAATGTGGACCGGATTATATCTGTCCAATTGCACTATATAAGCCAAAAAATGACTGTCGAACTTCTATCATTTGTAACTTTCAACCTGCTCAACCAAAATAGCTGAAATATTGATCATAGATGATCTAATAGTAAGGAATAACATATTATAACCTCTTGATCTGATCTTGTTGCACGAGAAATTTTAGACCAAAATGTCATTTTAAAATGTACCAATTTTCTTTACCATATTAGACAAAATTGTCAACAATAAATGTTGACATCAATGAAAACACATTAAGGGGTTTCTTCTTGATTCTTTCAACAATCACCCCCTTTTTCATTGATGGAAACATGTGCCGAAAATGAGTCTCCAACATTCTTCTCCATTCTTTTCAGAATTTCTCCAAACTTCTCCAACCTTCTCAAAACTTCTCCCCCTTTGACATCAAGGACAAAGGGTGTCCCAGTAACATACTTGTAGACTTCAAAAATTATTTCATATGTACATAAAATAATTTCAAATGTACCAACTCCCCCTTAGGGAGTTATCCCAAAAATTTGATTCGACCATATGTACATTGGAAAATTGAAAATTAATTGAAACAATGAAATAAATATTTATAGGAAATGTTTATCCAGAGGAGGAGGCACCTTCTAGCTCTTTAATGATTGCTTTCCAAGTAGGTTTTCCTTCAATCCAAATCTTTCTAGCTATAGCAAGTGAGTTGTACAATGATTCCAACTTTATTATGTTCTCCTCACCCTCTACAAGAGTACTTGAGTTTGGGTTTATCTTTGCAAGTTTTTCAACTTCAGCAAGAGCACTTGATATTTGTATATGCTTGCACTTCACGAAGTCTCCAAGCTATCCAAACCACCTTATAACATCTTCTTTATTCCTTTGTAAGGTGAAAATTTTACTTTGTAGATCTTTGATGGCAGTCCAAGAGGCATAGTCTCTGTCCTTAGCGGGTTCATAAGCTCTGGAGGCATTAGATATTTGTGTCTCTATGGAGTCCAACAAGTACTTAATGTTGTGAGTGGCATCCAACCACCTTAATCAATACAAGAACAATATCTTGGCCTCATCTTCACATTCCTTTACATCTTTCAGAAATTTAATCACCTTGCTATGTGCAGTAGAACATTTGTCTTGTAACTCAAGTAATTTCCTTTCAACAAACCTTAACTCAACTTCTTTTTTAGTCTAATCATTCAAATTGGAGGTATATTCCCTCAATGAATCAACCAAAAATTTTAAATTCTCAATAGGATTCAAAGAGTTAATGGAAACGACATCGGGGGTAACATCCTATATAGACTTGATGGATTCATTAATCAACTTTGTTCCCTTTTGATCAATCTCTAAGATTACTTTTCTTTTGAAGGCATGGAAGACATCTTCGAGCTCCAATCTTTGAACTGGTGAGATATTTTCAAGATCCACACTACCTTGGTACATCGAGAGATGTAGACAATTTTGTGGTATAGCTAGTTGAATGCTTAGTTGTCTTTTCAAAAGACCCTTAAGTGTATTACCAAAGGATTCTTCTTCATTTCTTTCAACTTCAATTTCTTCTTTCTCTTCCTCATCTTCTTTTTCAGAGGGGTTTTCCTTCTGCTTATCCTTGCCTTCATCCTTCTTCTCCTCATCATCTTTCTTATTGTTCTCTTCCCTTTTTTCTTTTCCTTCTCCATTTTGATTGTTTTCATTATTGTCTTCATCATGTTTTCCAGCATTATTATCATTTTCTTGCTCTTCCTTTATATTATGACTTACATTGTTAGTGCCTGAGGTAATGTCAGTGTCTTTCGGAGGAGGATTTGTGTAATCAACCACATTCCCTAAAACATCAAAAGACGGAGTTTCCTCTATAGTATAATCATTCACTTCTTCTACAACATCATTAAAAATAGGAAAATTAGTAGTCAGAGTAATATTTTCCTCTACACCAGTAACTTTTTCTTTGTCAAGATCCTTGTCTTGAGCTGTTCTGAATGATTAAGTTGCAATCATCCCAAATTTCTATGCTGTCTCTTACAGTGTTCCTTGTTTCTTGTTTCAGTTGTTCAATACTATCCTTATGTCTACTCATTAGAATGGTGACCCTTTGCTTCACTCTGAATTCCTTTGTATATACTTCAACCAATGTGGCTTTGTCATTCTCGGATAAGGAGGGTCTAATTTCCTCTAGAGCATCAACTTTCATCTTGTCATCTACTTCAATTGCTTCTTGCCTTCTTTCCACTAAGGCTTCTGATACCACACTTGGTACCTTCTTCCTAATGTTATTTATGTCTGCTTCTAGCATAATGATGTACTTTATGGTAGCTTCAATTATTGTTTTCTTGTCTTCGTCATCTACTTCATCATACAATTTTGCAGTTGCTTATAATATACCATCATGTTCTATCATATTATTAACCAAAGTATCCAACTTTATTGGGGAGTGAGCACTTACTAGAGGAGTTTTCATCTTCTTCTTTTTAGGCTTCTTGTGGATATGAACATTGAATGCTTCTTTCTCGTTTTCTATCTCTTCTTCTTCAGAAGTGTCCATGATGTTAATCTTAAACCTCTTTGTTCTGGTGTTTGCATCCTGTGAAGCACCTTCACCATTTGTATTGGAACTACTTCTCTTTCTTGTCAACTATGTCGGAAGTTGATTCACTCTGAGAGGGGGGGTGAATCAAAGTGATACAAATTTTAACTCTTAAAGCACAAGTTAAACTTTTTACCTTTAACTCAATGCAACTTTGTTTATGCGAGTGCAACTTGAGACTTGACTTAACATTTAACACATATTAAAAGCATCATATGATATGTTCAATTAAGCTTTATGAAAAATCCTGTTGTGCTTTTCAAAACAGAACTTAAAGACTCCACAAAATATAACATTGCTTTACTTTTGACATACTTTTAAACATTCAAACATGGAGTATAAAATGCAGATTTCATTTTGCTTTATGAAATACTTTTAATGATCAGATTTGCACAATTTACTTTGTAATACAGACTTGAATAAATTGACATTAATCTTTTGAACAAACTCAATGTATCAGAGCATTGACCAACTGAGTGAGCACATTAACATGAAATTGAATGAGAGACAAAAACATATCACATAATACAAAGATTTCCTGAGTGGAAAAACCCTCTTGGGGTATAAAAAACCACTCGCAAATTGATCTTTTTATTCATTCAAAAGAGCACCAATTCTATTAAAATTTGGAGCACCAACTCCGTTACAATGTGGAGCACCAACTCCAATAACTTTTTTGAAGCACCAACTTCATCAAAAACTCAAGGTATTGCAACCTATTAGAACCTTATAACTGCAATGACTATCTGCAATTACAAAATTACAATAGGATACAAAAAATAATTTTGCAATAATCTCCCAGAGATGAAAAGAATATGAGCCCACTTTTCCTCTTTACAGAATGATATTACAATGAACCATACTTTGTTCAGACTATTTCAATATAGTATTTACATATCCATCCTTGTCAAAAACCCGTATTCAATAACCAGGGTTTTACAAGCTAATAAAACAATGTTATTTAATCATGATACCCATCAAGGGTTTTTGAATAAACACAAAAAAATCAGCAATATGTTGATAAAATGCCACTGTAAAATGAAACCCTGATTGTTAACCAGCCTCTTCAAACAAATTTCTTAACAAATTATTCACAAAATCTACAACATTAAACTCCTCTTTAACAAAACCTGCATTAACAAAAACTTGGAAACCAAAATAATGGAAGAAACTGAATGAGTAACTAACCCAACATTGTGTTACCTAATTCACGGAGGATAAAAACCAAAGACTAACCAAAGAGATCGTTTAGCCATAACTTCCCAACTTCATACTTCATTGATTTCTCTCACTCCCTTTAGTTGACTATGTTGTAAATCCAACTCTCCACACTGTTCTTCAAAGCTCAAACTAACCATTTTCCATGTCGACCAAACAAAGAAACATATTTGCAAGTATTCTAATGGTGGCTAGGGTTTCACCCTCACAAAAAATGATAACCACAAACTTGTTTTACCCTAAACTCAAGTGCGTAATGATTTTGAATCCAAATGAGCTTTGAAATCTGAAGACTAATGATTAACAACATCATAATGTGTTTGAAGTCCGCAAACAAACATTTTACCATGGAGGCCGACAACATAATCACCTCTAAATATTGCATATAAACTGTCGACATACTGTCCACGGGACCTGTCCTCATAATTCTCTTTGACTGAAAAATCATCAAGTGCAAATGCCACATAAGAATCAAAGAACTCGTTATCTCAAAAACAATCAAGTGAAACACAATAAGCCCAATACAAAGTCACTTTAATCATTGTTGCCAATGTGATATCCGATGATCTTTTTATAAATACTTAAATCAATGAATAAGACCGACAATCAAACAATAATTCTGATGATAAGACCAATACTATATGTCATGTGCTATATGATATGGTAAGCCCGATAACAATCAAAGTTCATATGTAATAAGGTAACCTAATGTTATATGCCTTAGGTTTTCTTTTTCTTTCTTTAGAGCCCGATTTCCTTTGTTTTTCAAAAAACATATCACTTTAGTGCCCAACACCATGTATGGTGTCAAGTATAAATAATTTAGTATTCTCATCAGCCTTGAAGCCCTTAAAAAATATACCAAAGTAGTGTAATGGCATACTGTGTTTCAGCCAAGGTGATTGCTAATAGAGCAATGTAAACACTATAATCTAGATTTCATGATAATTCACAAAGACACCATCTATTGCAAAGAGACCTGGTATCAAAGTGATCTCTTTTCCATCTTGATAAATATCAATGAAGCCAAGACCTAAAGCATAAAGATCTTGAGACCTTTCAAGATAATAATAAACATATATATATTTGAAGCAAGGGCATACCATGTCAAAAGTCAGTACCAACAAATGAAGAACTGAAACATGCCATAAACCAAGTGCCAATACATCATCAAAATCCTGAATTACCATAAACATGAATACCAAGAACAAGACCTCTAATTGAGTATCTGAAATATCAATGCCAAAGAACCTGTATGAGATATATACCCTCTGCACATGAATCCACCATGATCAGTATCACAAGACAAAATTGAAAGTAAATCACTGTCCATAATGATAACCAAATGCACCAATCCAAATCACCCAGTTGTACCATAATGCCAATGCTAATGAAAATGAACCAAATCAAAACTATAAGAGCACAATTGCAAATCTGTGATGAACCAAATGATGCCAATTGGAATGCCAATAACAAAAACCAATGTAACCAGACCGATTGATCAATATAACCAAACCATTTTGACATGTTTTGACATCAAGGACAAACACCACAAAGAGAAAGTCATCAAACTCCCCCTTTGTCCTTGATGGCAAAAACTTAGCCATCGGAACCAACCACTGTATCATCACTTTCTCCCCCTTTTTGTCACAAGGAAAAAGGAAGAAACCTGTAATATGTCATGAAATACAATAGTCAACCAATACAGTAACCAGTTTCATAAACAATGTTCACCAAGTAACTGTGCTCCCCCTAAACCATAGCACTAAAATGTCACTGAGCCATGTATATAATCTACCCAATAAATACTAACATGATTAGTAGAAGTAAGATTAAACATGAAAATCTAAGAGAAAGTCACAATATGCATTGTCATTGATGGACCAAATAAACTCCTCCACTCAACTGCCACTAACCAAGTAACCTTTCAAAGAGTCATATTCAAAAAACTCAAATCAAAGTTAACTATCCTTGTGTACCAATACTAGAAAAACAAAGCATTGTTTCATCTTGCCCTTTGACACAAAGATATTACTTGCTCTCCTTTTTAGAAGCAAACAACGTTGATGCATGTATCTCCTTGTGTTAAGCACATGGATAAATAGAATATCATTGCATGCACAACAAACAAAGACCTTGTCAATTACAACATGAAGCTCCCCCTGATTCTTTGCAAATGAAATTCCAAAAGAGGGACTTGTCAAAGCAAGAATGCAACACTATGGAACTGTGTTACCATGATACTGCAGCATTAATCTTCACCTTATGATCCATGACAGCAAAGAAAACTTGTGCAATTCTCCATCGATCTTAGAATGGTAAAAAACTTCTATAGATAGTACCAACTGATCCTATTGCTAGCCTCACACCTAGAGCAGAGAACAAGCATCTAACAAAAATTATTGTCACCAACATCAAAGTTTCACTGTCATCTACTGACTTCCCAATGAGATGAGAATGACATCACTACCCTGCTCATTGCACAATCTAAACAAGTGACAAGTAAATGATATAGCACACTATTTCAAACTGTCAAACATCATTGCATATTTTCTAATCATAAACATTTTCCAACCAACTATGTAAGAAACCCTTCTCCTCTTGTGACAACAAAGTCAATAAAGTAGTAGAATCGGCCAAAACCAATAGTAGCTTGAAAAGCATTGTCTTGCACTGATAAGATACTATCCTTCTATCATGCATACACCAATCCTTAAAATCATCACTTACCATTGTATTTTCAATGCATCTATGCATTGGCACTATCCATTGAGAGAGGATTGCTACACTATGAAAAACTATCATCAGGAGCATGAGACATACATTAAACCATGGTAGCAAAGGTTGCAAGAACATTATCTATAAACAACTACTGCCACCAAGTCAAACTATTAATATAACCAAGGTTATTTGCTATCAACAAACACTAAATCACTGTCATACTTATTTGTCACAAGACCATATTGACAATTGTTGTCAAAACAATGACCTCAACTACTTCCACTTCAACTACCAGTGATCACTACAATTACATTACCATTGCAACACTTTGTTAAAGAAAAAACTTCCCTTTGATCATGAAAGCACCTTGAAAGAACACCATTAAGGCTATCAAAACTTTGTCAAACCTATGTGACAGAGATGCCAAGATAGTCTTATATGAAAACTGTCATCAACAATTATGTCCTGGTCTGAAAATTCTTCTCTGTCACTGCAACATCATAAAGATTTGCCCCACGCCACAGTTAACAAGAATGAATTGTCATTATAGATGACACCAATATCACTATGTCAACCAAACATCTTGAATGACCTAACATATGATAAATATGAACCAAGACTTAGAAATAAAACAATACACCATCACTTCTTTAAATAAC
Organism: Sequoia sempervirens; assembly: GCA_007258455.2. Classification (NCBI taxonomy): domain Eukaryota; kingdom Viridiplantae; phylum Streptophyta; class Pinopsida; order Cupressales; family Cupressaceae; genus Sequoia; species Sequoia sempervirens. The sequence goes on along the minus strand of VDFB02000020.1, from coordinate 11,767,810 downwards.
ATTGTTGCATGTACAATAATCAAAGATTCTGTCAATGTCTTAATAAGCTGGCATGCATGTTGCCATATCTCATTATTGACTTCATAGGGGTAAAATGTGTTACCATAATAGACTCCCCCTGAGTCTTTTCTTCTTCTCAAGACCTAGATGGTATCAACTGTGCACAGTGTACTTTCATGGATTCACCTTTATTACCATATTGATTATGCTTTCTTCTCCAAATCATACATGATCCTTTTTCTTTCTTGTCATCTTGATTGATCTTTCTTCTCCACACTTGTATAGGCTTTTTCTTCTCCTTACTCAAGGTTCTCTTTTCCTTTTGTTTGAACATGTAGTCCCTAGAAGGATTTATAGTACTTTTCTTACACCGTTGTGCTTTGTGACCAAACCTATTACACCTATAACATATAATGGTGTTTTCTAGACCAAAGAGAGGATAATTTCTTCTAAACATGTTGTATGAACCTCTCTTGAAATTCTTCACATGATTATGACTTTTATTCACCCAAAAATTTCTTGTACAATTACTTGCTCTATGTCCATAAGAATTACAACAATAGCAATAGCCATGAAACTAAGAGTGATTATACCTGATAAATGGAGATCTTGATGGTCTTTTTTTCCTTTCATCAAACCACTTATCTTCTATCTGAGCAACATCAATATGGTAATCTAGATCAACCTTCATTCTTGGTGTTTGCTTGGCTGTAAACTTCTTTCCATCTGCAATAGCAAACACTGTCTCATGTTTAGATCCTCCTACAGAGCTTTGTCCAACCTCATAACCTACTCCTGTAGGATTTTTAGAATGCTTTTGTCTGCCAATCATCTCATTCAATAAATTAGTGCTATGATCAAATTTATGACTTTTATCTAATTGACCCTTGACATTTTCAAGCTCTTTTCTTAATGTAACTACTTCTCCTTCAAGTTTTAGACATTCAATCTTTTTAACCTCCAAATCAGACCTTACAACATTTGCTATTCTCTTACATTCTTCAATTTCAATTTTCTGACTTATAATCATATCATCTTTAAGAGTTAGTTATTTTAACAAGGAATCATTATTTGAACATTTCCTTAAAGAAGCAATCTCATTTTCTAGTTTAATACAAAACTCATCCTTGTCTTTTAACTTGGCTTCCAATCCTTCTTCAGTCTTTTTCTTATCAACCATTTGTCCTTTCAGAAATTCAATAATCTTTTTATCATCGTTATGATCTTGTATTACAGTTTTGTTAACATTGACACTTTCTTGTAGGCGTACCTTAAGATCATGATTTTCTTTTCTAAGCCTTTTAAGTTCATCTAAGGCAACAAGAAGTTCTTCCTCCAAATCAATCTCTAATTCATCACCTTCATATTCTTTTTCACTTACCAAGTGAATTTCTTCTTCTCCAACTACAGGATCACATTTAGAATTAACTGGCAGAGGTATTGCTTGAGACAAAACTTCACTAGAATTTACACTAGTGTTTTTCTTCTGACTTTTGTTTCTTTTGCACTTACCCATAGTACTCCTCTTAATAAGAACTTGGTTGAACTTAATTTGGTTAGGTTTATGCAAAAGTCTAGCTCTTTACACCAACATCAATCAAAATCAAATATGTTTTTATTAAACATATAGACTATACAGACATAAATACCTTCTCAAACTTGTGACATAGTGACTTCCAAGACTAGAATCAATCCTAGGTATGAAACCTAATGCAGGACCCTACGCTCTGATACCACTTGTTGGAAGTGGATTTACTCTGAGAGGGGGGGTGAATCAGAGTGATACAAATTTTAACTCTTAAAGCACAAGTTAAACTTTTTATCTTTAACTCAATTCAACTTTGTTTATGCGAGTGCAACTTGAGACTTGAATTAACATTTAACACATATTAAAAGCATCATATGATATGTTCAATTAAGATTTATGAACAATCTTGTTGTGCTTTTCAAAACAAAACTTAAAGACTCCACAAAATATAACATTGCTTTACTTTTGACATACTTTTAAACATTCACACATGGAGTATAAAATGCAGATTTCAATTTGCTTTATGAAATACTTTTAATGATAGATTTGCACAATTTACTTTGTATTACAGACTTGAATAAATTGACATTAATCTTTTGAACAAACTCAATGTATCAGAGCATTGACCAACTGAGTGAGCACATTAACATGAAATTGAATGAGAGACAAAAACATATCACATAATACAAAGATTTCCTGAGTGGAAAAACCCTCTTGGGGTATAAAAAACCACTCGCAAACTATCTTTTTATTCATTCAAAAGAGCACCAACTCTATTAAAATGTGGAGCACCAACTCCGTTACAATGTGGAGCACCAACTCCAATAACTTTTCTGAAGCACCAACTTCATCAAAAACTCAAGGTATTGCAACCTATTAGAACCTTATAGCTGTAATGACTATCTGCAGTTACAAAATTACAATAGGATACAAAAAATAATTTTGCAATAATCTCCCAGAGATGAAAACAATATGAGCCCACTTTTCCTCTTTACAGAATGATATTACAATGAACCATACTCTGTTCAGACTATTTCATCTCATCACCATGTCATGTGTTTCTGCCAAGTATATATATAGTGTTTACAAATAATTATCCATCCTTGTCAAAAACCTGTATTCAATAACTAGGGTTTTACAAGCTGATAAAACAATGTTATTTAATCATGATACCCATCAAGGGTTTTTGAATAAACACAAAAAAATCATCAATATGTCGATAAAATGCCACTGTAAAATGAAACCCTGATTGTTAACCAACCTCTTCAAACAAATTCCTTAACAAATTATTCACAAAATCCACAACATTAAACTCCTCTTTAACAAAACCCGCATTAACAAAAACTTGGAAACCAAAATAATGGAAGAAACTAAATGAGTAACTAACCCAGCATTGTGTTACCTGATTCACAGAGGATAAAAACCAAAGACTAACCAAAGAGATCGTTTAGCCATAACTTCCCAACTGCATACTTTATTGACTATCTCTCACGCCCTTTAGTTGACTATGTTGTAAATCCAGCTCTCCACACTGTTCTTCAAAGCTCAAACTAACTATTTTCCATGTCAACCAAACAAAGAGACAGATCTGCAAGTATTCTAAGGTGGCTAGAGTTTCACCCTCACAAAAAATGATAACCACAAACTTTTTTTACCCTAAACTCAAGTGCATAATGATTTCCAATCCAAATGAGCTTTGAAATCTGAAGAATAATGATTAACAACATCATAATGTGTTTGAAGTCCGTAAACAAACATTTTACCATGGAGGCCGACAACATAATCACCTCTAAATATTGCATATACATTGTCGACATACTGTCCACGTGACCTATCTTCATAATGCTCTTTGACTGACAGATCATCAAGTGCAAATGCCACATAAGAATCAAAGAACCCGTTATCTCAAAAACAATCAAGTGAAACACAATAAGCCCGATACAAAGTCACTTTAATCATTGTTGCCAATGTGATATCCGATGATCTTTTTATAAATACTTAAATCAATGAATAAGACCGACAATCAAATAATAAGTCTGATGATAAGACCGATACTATATGTCATGTGCTATATGATATGGCAAGCCCGATAACAATCAAAGTTCATATGTAATATGGTAACCTAATGTTATATGCCTTAGGTTTTCTTTTTCTTTCTTTAGAGCCCGATTTCCTTTGTTTTTCAAAAAACATATCACTTTAGTGCCCAGCACCATGTATGGTGTCAAGTATAAATAATTTAGTATTCTCATCAGCCTTGAAGCCCTTAAAAATATACCAAAGTAGTGTAATGGCATACTGTGTTTCATCCAAGGTGATTGCTAATAGAGCAATGTAAACACTAGAATCTAGATTTCATGATAATTCACAAAGACACCATCTATTGCAAAGAGACCCAGTATCAAAGTGATCTCTTTTCCATCTTAATAAATATCAATGAAGCCAAGACCTGAAGCATAAAGATCTTGAGACCTGTCAAGATAATAATAAACATATATATATATATATATATATATATATATATATCTGAAGCAAGGGCATACCATGTCAAAATTCAGTACCAACAAATGAAGAACTAAAACATGCCATAAACCAAGTGCCAATACATCATCAAAATCTTGAATCACCATAAACATGAATACCAAGAACAAGACCTCTAATTGAGTATCTAAAATACCAATGCCAAAGAACCTGTATGAGATATATACCCTCTGCACATGAATCCACCATAATTAGTATCAGAAGAAAAAACTGAAAGTAAATCACTGTCCATAATGATAACCAAATGCACCAATCCAAATCACTCAATTGTACCATAATGCCAATGCCAATGAAAATGAACCAAATAAAAACTATAAGAGCACAATTGCAAATCTATGATGAACCAAATGATGCCAATTGGAATGCCAATAACAACAACCAATGTAACCAAATCGATTGATCAATATAACCAAACCATTCTGACATGTTTTGACATCAAGGACAAATGCCACAAAGAGAAAGTCAACAAACTCATGTTCTTTTTCAATTCCAAATTCAATTCTTCCTCTACAATGGCACTCAAGTTTCTTTCCCCGTATGCTTTTTGTTTCTTGCTCCTTTTAGAGGTAGCAAGGGGTGAGCTACCATAGGCATATTCTTCCTTTTTGTGGTCTAGGTGTTGGGTCCAAAGGGTGTAGTTGCAAGTTTTGTTACTGGGGCACTAGGTTCCACTTTCTTTCCTTTGATGGCAGCAAATGATTTTGGTAGTGCAGAGGAAAGGGTGGAAGTTTTTCTTCCTAATATTCATGGTCCAAAGCACTCACCAGCTATACCAGCTGCTTTAGCATCCCTTTCAACAGAAATTTCCCTTAACATGTCTACTTCTTGCTTTGAAAGACCATGCAATTCAAAGTATTGCTCTACCTTTTTGTTTACTCTTTTGTTCCTTGCAGGAGTTGATGTCTCCAAGTGTAATTCAAATGATTTTTCCTCAAATGTACCACATTTAGGCAAGGAGAGGTCCTTAGGACTGTTTAGTAGTAATTCAATGTATCCTTCAGTATCTTTCTTAATAACCTCATATCTGACAGGCTCGATCCATATTATCTTGGGTTCAACAACCTCTATTATGCACTTTTCTGTAGAAACAAGAAAAGTGACCTCATTTGCATACTTTTCTACAAGATTATGGGGAATCCTTTCTCTTTCATGTATATTGTTTTGAAATACTACAAAGAATGCAACCAACACATTATCTTGAGCCTTGTAATCACCAATGTTGTGCATATAATAAAAAATATGACTTTTTGTTGGTTTGCTTCAAACAATGTCTCTTCTTCGAGCTAGATCCCTTAAAAAGTAAAACAGTAAGCACACAATTAGACTTCCAAATTTGAAAGCATGCTTCTTTTCCTAGGTTTGTTTTAGATTTTCCAAAACTTGTTGCCAGAGAAACTCGCATAGATCATAGTCCTTCCCATTCACCACCATATCATAAGCAACATAGATTATAGTTGGAAACACAGAATTATCCCTATTTATGAAATAAATTTTGTTTCCTATCATGATTGATGCATACTTCACAGCAGGATTAGTGATAGGATTTGTAGTAAGTTCTCTTCTGTCAAATGTAGAACTGGTCAAATCCATAACTACTATATTCTTCACAGAATTTAGTATTAGTGCAAGTCTGGAGTCACACAATCTTCTAACTCAATGGGTAAAACCCTAGAAAGAATTTTTGAAAAAGCAACTTTGGGGCTGTTTTCAAAGACTTTCCATGAATATCTTCTAAACTTAGGTCTAGGTCTTTCCATAATGTTTTCTATAGTCAGTGTTGCCATTATATCTTCAATTGATCTCAAATTATTATAAAATTACTTGTATTCCAAACTCACAAAGCACAAATAACTATAAGTACCTTTTATACACACAATGAAATATGGGAACCACTTTGCTTTGATTCACCTTCAACTCTTCTTGAATTCGCTCGACTTTCCTCCAAATGAGTAAAAACAATTAGAATCGACTTAGAATTTCACTTCATACCTTTCCGATCTACCCTAATTTCACATTTATTGCTTCAATTTCAAAAATTTGTTACACTTCACTAATACACTGTAAACCCTAAAAATCTCTGCATTTATTCATATTTGCATATTTTCTATTGCTTTCTTTTATAGAAGCTTAAACTTGCCATTTTACACTAGATATATTTGTCACTCCTTAACACTTCATATTTATATGGGGTTGTTATATTTTTTTGTCATTGATCCCCCTAAGCCCATGCCTAGGTTTATTTTCTAAGGGAATTATCTGTACCGAAGGGAAGTACAAATGCATTTGATTCATCTTTGTTCTTAGGTTCCTCTTTCTTTCTCCAACTTTTGTCCATTTCCTTCTTTACTTCAATAGGATCAATTTTCTTTACATTCTCATTCCTTTGTCTCGGATTAGTCTTCCTTCCATTCTTACTTCTGCAAAATATTGAAATGTGTCCAAGTTTGTTGCAATTGTAGCATAGAACATTTTTCTAACCAAACTAACTTTTATTCAATATTGATCTGCATTGGTTAGCCTTATTTCCAAATACATTGCATGTATAACAGTGGCAATGGAAATATTGAAGCATTCTACTAGTATTGAATCTTTATCATCTAACTTCTACATTCAACAACTCTATATCCAAATTTCTTGCAAGCAAAACATTGTCCAAAAAAGGATCTAACATTCTGATTCATTCTACTTCTACATTCTAATGCCTTATGTACAATTTTATTGCATGAAAAAAAATACCATTAAAAGATGCTTACCTTTGTGCATTAGTTTGTCTGATAGGAGGTCTTCCAGCATTACCTCTTTGATTTATGAATTATTTTTCATTGCCTTGAGTCTTCCTTTTATTTTTAGCCTTGTTAGGTGTCTGATTTTCCTTTGAGCTTTCTCCTTCTTCAAGTCCCAAACCACCTTCCGTAGAATATTTTTGTCCAACAATTAGATCATCAAGCATTGCAATACTTGTTTTGAATTTGTCCTCATGAGCTCTTTCTTTCTCCAAATTTGGTCTTAGGATTACCTCTTCTTGTTCAATTCGTGTGCATTCATCAGTCTTGCTTTGCACAGATGCATTAAGAAAGTCTTCAATTTTTCTTTTCTTTTTTCCACTTGCACTTTCAATCCAGTGATATCTTGATTTTCCTTCTTCAATTGTTCGTTGACTTCTCTATGTCCTTCTCTAAACTTCTTGATTTTTTCTCTCATTTTTTTGATACATTCATTTGCTTCCTCTAGGATTTCCTTCAAGCTTCTATTTCACCTTCAACTCTATAAAGATCTTCAATAGCAGCTTTGAGTTCTTCTTTGTCAAACATGCAATCATCTTCCACATATTCAATTGTAGGAATTTCTTACGGAGGAATAGGACACCTTTTATTGGCCATGTATTCAAATTCCAAGATCTTCCTCAAAATGTTAAGATTCTTAGAAGGAACCAATCTCTAATATCAATTTTTGAACATCCATAATACTAAGAGGGGGGGTGAATCAGTATTCTCTATGACCAATTACTCACAAACCATCCAATTAACAAAGTATATCTAACTACAACAATAAATGAAAGCATGAAAGGAATCATAAGATTACATAACACATGAACACCAAAATTTTTATGTGGAAAACCCAAAGAGGGAAAAAACATCATGAGGATCAGCTCACAATATATTATAACCAATTATAAGATATTACAAGGGCTCACTACCAGGACACACTATCCTTATAAGGCTAATAGCTAGAGATGGATAAATAAATAAAATTGGCTTCACAATTATAGTTTAAAATGATACAAAGTGCACCTTCCTTGTGTTGAATTTAGTTCCATTGAAGCTCTGAACACAAAGCACTACCCAGCTTAGCAGTCGCTCAATATTCACAACAATTATGCACTTATTCTGATCTCACACATCTAAATTTGCATGTTCGCACAATATCAAATCTCTTACATATCATATCATATCATCATATGTCATCTATATATTCTACCACTCAAAAATACCTCACATATATATACCCAATTACATCCACATACATCAATTAGGTCAGCCTAATTAGATGCAACCCTATTTTAATTCAAAATAGATTTGTTAGATCCAACACGATTCAAAAAAAATCTCCGTGCTCATCCCAAGTGTGCAATGCTTGATTCAAGTCGGCAAGGACCTAAAATATGACCTACAAACATCCGCAGTACATACTTATCCTTTATAACATTTAACACGTATTAGGTTGGCCAAGAATTATTAGGTTGGCCAGGAATTAGACCTAGTCACAAAATAAACGAACTAATCACACACTAATGATTCAAATTTTCATATAAGTACACACCGTTTAGAATATATATATTAGTGACACCTGTGAGTAATCCAAAATTGCTAAGACTAATTCTCACCACTAGAGAAATGTGGACCAGATATATTTGTCCAATCACACTGTATAAACCAAAAATTGAATGTTGAACTTCTATCATTTGTAACTTTCAACTTGCTTAACCAAAATAGCTAAAATATTGATCATAGATGAATCTAATAGTAAGGATTAACATATTATATCCTCTTGAGCCAATCTTGTTGCACGAGCAATTTTAGACCAAAATGTCAGATTAAAATGTACCAATTTTGTTTACCATATTAGACAAAACTGAAAACAATAAATATTGGCATCAATGACAACACGTTAAGGGGTTTCTTCTTCATTCATTCAAAAAAATTGAGCTAATGAAAGAGCTCATTTCAATAAGTATTCAGAGAAGATTTCTATGAAATATGAAGGGGGGGAAATTGAAGAAATCTTGGTTGGTAATTTGTGCAGTCCTTGAGCATAATTCAGAGGTATTGTACTCTTAATATTAGCTGTAAATTGCTACTTGAGAATATTTTTAAACTATCATAGCGCATTTGGAGGAATTTGTATGTTATTTATTCTTAATTATACAAGAAAATCTAGCTGCATTTCGTTACAATTCACTTTTGCATTTTGGATTCTTGTTCACCATGAATTTTAAGTATTTGGGTTATGAACATTTGTCTGGTTTCTCTAGTACTATGCCCAAAATTGATGATACGAAGTTAGGGCATATAAACTTAAATGAATTTTGGGAGAGAATTGAAAAACTAGACCAACCACCAATTACCCAAAGATTGATTGAGAGCATATTATTGCAAGCTATAGTGTTTCCAATGGTGGTTCAATGTATTGATTTGGTTTTGGAGGACATATAAACCATTATAATCCATATACAAGGGAGTTTAGGATGAACAATAACCGATTGGTTGTGAAGATTGAAAGAGATGTGCATTTGCTTCTTGTTTGAAAATTCTAGAAAGAGAAGTGTATGCCCAATTTGACTTCCCATCTTCATATCAATACTTTTAGGAAAAGAAGGGGAAATGTAGAAATGTTATCACTCATGAATGGTTCACCACTCCTAAGAAGGGTAAGTCTCAATTTCCCAAGAAGTTATGTAGAGAAACCATTTTGTAGATGAAATCTTCCATATAATTGTGCTT
>VDFB02000020.1:11682938-11758140 GCA_007258455.2 Sequoia sempervirens | reverse complement strand
ATATGAACATTGAATGCTTCTTTCTCGTTTTCTATCTCTTCTTCTTCAAAAGTGTCCATGATGTTAATCTTAAACCTCTTTGTTCTATTGTTTGCATCCTGTGAAGCACCTTCACCATTTGTATTGGAACTACTTCTCTTTCTTGTCAACTATGTTGGAAGTTGATTCACTCTGAGAGGGGGGGGGTGAATCAAAGTGATACAAATTTTAACTCTTAAAGCACAAGTTAAACTTTTTCCCTTTAACTCAATGCAACTTTTTTTATGCGAGTGCAACTTGAGACTTGACTTAACATTTAACACATATTAAAAGCATCATATGATATGTTCAATTAAGCTTTATGAAAAATCTTGTTGTGCTTTTCAAAATAGAACTTAAAGACTCCACAAAATATAACATTGCTTTACTTTTGACATACTTTTAAACATTCACACATGGAGTATAAAATGCAGATTTCAATTTGCTTTATGAAATACTTTTAATGATCAGATTTGCACAATTTACTTTGTATTATAGACTTGAAAAAATTGACATTAATCTTTTGAACAAACTCAATGTATCAGAGCATTGACCAACTGAGTGAGCACATTAACATGAAATTGAATGAGAGACAAAAACATATCACATAATACAAAGACTTCCTGAGTGGAAAAACCCTCTTGGGGTATAAAAAACCACTCGCAAACTAATCTTTTTATTCATTCAAAAGAGCACCAACTCTATTAAAATGTGGAGCACCAACTCCATTACAATGTGGAGCACCAACTCCAATAACTTTTTTGAAGCACCAACTTCATAAAAAACTCAAGGTATTGCAACCTATTAGAACCTTATAACTGCAATGACTATCTGCAATTACAAAATTACAATAGGATACAAAAAATGATTTTGCAATAATCTCCCAGAGATGAAAACAATATGAGCCCACTTTTCCTCTTTACAGAATGATATTACAATGAACCATACTCTGTTCAGACTATTTCAATATAGTATTTACAAATAGTTATCCATCCTTGTCAAAAACCCGTATTCAATAACCAAGGTTTTACAAGTTGATAAAACAATGTTATTTAATCATGATACCCATCAAGGGTTTTTGAATAAACACAAAAAAATCAGCAATATGTTGATAAAATGCCACTGTAAAATGAAACCCTGATTGTTAACCAGCCTCTTCAAACAAATTCCTTAACAAATTATTCACAAAATCTACAACATTAAACTCCTCTTTAACAAAACCCGCATTAACAAAAACTTGGAAACCAAAATAATGGAAGAAACTGAATGAGTAACTAACCCAACATTGTGTTACCTAATTCACGAAGGATAAAAACCAAAGACTAACCAAAGAGATCGTTTAGCCATAACTGCCCAACTTCATACTTCATTGATTGTCTCTCACGTCCTTTAGTTGACTATGCTGTAAATCCAACTCTCCACACTGTTCTTCAAAGCTCAAACTAACCATTTTCCATGTCGACCAAACAAAGAAACAGATCTGCAAGTATTCTAATGGCGGCTAGGGTTTCACCCTCACAGAAAATGATAACCACAAACTTGTTTTACCCTAAACTCAAGTGCATAATGATTTTGAATCCAAATGAGCTTTGAAATCTGAAGACTAATGATTAACATCATAATGTGTTTTAATTCCGTAAACAAACATTTTACCATGGAGGCCGACAACATAATCACCTCTAAATATTGCATATAAACTATCGACATACTGTCCACGTGACCTGTCTTCATAATTCTCTTTGACTGAAAAATCATCAAGTGCAAATGCCACATAAGAATCAAAGAACTCGTTATCTCAAAAACAATCAAGTGAAACACAATAAGCCCAATACAAAGTCACTTTAATCATTGTTGCCAATGTGATATCCGATGATCTTTTTATAAATACTTAAATCAATGAATAAGACCGACAATCAAACAATAATTCTGATGATAAGACCAATACTATATGTCATGTGCTATATGATATGGTAAGCCCGATAACAATCAAAGTTCATATGTAATAAGGTAACCTAATGTTATATGCCTTAGGTTTTCTTTTTCTTTCTTTAGAGCCCGATTTCCTTTGTTTTTCAAAAAACATATCACTTTAGTGCCCAACACCATGTATGGTGTCAAGTATAAATAATTTAGTATTCTCATCAGCCTTGAAGCCCTTAAAAAATATACCAAAGTAGTGTAATGGCATACTGTGTTTCAGCCAAGGTGATTGCTAATAGAGCAATGTAAACACTATAATCTAGATTTCATGATAATTCACAAAGACACCATCTATTGCAAAGAGACCTGGTATCAAAGTGATCTCTTTTCCATCTTGATAAATATCAATGAAGCCAAGACCTAAAGCATAAAGATCTTGAGACCTTTCAAGATAATAATAAACATATATATATTTGAAGCAAGGGCATACCATGTCAAAAGTCAGTACCAACAAATGAAGAACTGAAACATGCCATAAACCAAGTGCCAATACATCATCAAAATCCTGAATTACCATAAACATGAATACCAAGAACAAGACCTCTAATTGAGTATCTGAAATATCAATGCCAAAGAACCTGTATGAGATATATACCCTCTGCACATGAATCCACCATGATCAGTATCACAAGACAAAATTGAAAGTAAATCACTGTCCATAATGATAACCAAATGCACCAATCCAAATCACCCAGTTGTACCATAATGCCAATGCTAATGAAAATGAACCAAATCAAAACTATAAGAGCACAATTGCAAATCTGTGATGAACCAAATGATGCCAATTGGAATGCCAATAACAAAAACCAATGTAACCAGACCGATTGATCAATATAACCAAACCATTTTGACATGTTTTGACATCAAGGACAAACACCACAAAGAGAAAGTCATCAAACTCCCCCTTTGTCCTTGATGGCAAAAACTTAGCCATCGGAACCAACCACTGTATCATCACTTTCTCCCCCTTTTTGTCACAAGGAAAAAGGAAGAAACCTGTAATATGTCATGAAATACAATAGTCAACCAATACAGTAACCAGTTTCATAAACAATGTTCACCAAGTAACTGTGCTCCCCCTAAACCATAGCACTAAAATGTCACTGAGCCATGTATATAATCTACCCAATAAATACTAACATGATTAGTAGAAGTAAGATTAAACATGAAAATCTAAGAGAAAGTCACAATATGCATTGTCATTGATGGACCAAATAAACTCCTCCACTCAACTGCCACTAACCAAGTAACCTTTCAAAGAGTCATATTCAAAAAACTCAAAGCAAAGTTAACTATCCTTGTGTACCAATACTAGAAAAATAAAGCATTGTTTCATCTTGCCCTTTGACACAAAGATATTACTTGCTCTCCTTTTTAGAAGCAAACAACGCTGCTGCATGTATCTCCTTGTGTTAAGCACATGGATAAATAGAATATTATTGCATGCACAACAAACAAAGACCTTGTCAATTACAACATGAAGCTCCCCCTGATTCTTTGCAAATGAAATTCCCAAAGAGGGACTTGTCAAAGCAAGAATGCAACACTATGGAACTGTGTTACCATGATACTGCAACATTAATCTTCACCTTATGATCCATGACAGCAAAGAAAACTTGTGCAATTCTCCATCGATCTTAGAATGGTAAAAAACTTCTATAGATAGTACCAACTGATCCTATTGCTAGCCTCACACCTGGAGCAGAGAACAAGCATCTAACAAAAATTATTGTCACCAACATCAAAGTTTCACTGTCATCTACTGACTTCCCAATGAGATGAGAATGACATCACTACCTTGCTCATTGCACGGTCTAAACAAGTGACAAGTAAATGATATAGCACACTATTTCAAACTGTCAAACATCATTGCATATTTTCTAATCATAAACATTTTCCAACCAACTATGTAAGAAACCCTTCTCCTCTTGTGACAACAAAGTCAATAAAGTAGTAGAATCGGCCAAAACCAATAGTAGCTTGAAAAGCATTGTCTTGCACTGATAAGATACTATCCTTCTATCATGCATACACCAATCCTTAAAATCATCACTTACCATTGTATTTTCAATGCATCTATGCATTGGCACTGTCCATTGAGAGAGGATTGCTACACTATGAAAAACTACCATCAGGAGCATGAGACATACATTAAACCATGGTAGCAAAGGTTGCAAGAACATTATCTATAAAAAACTATTGCCACCAAGTCAAACTATTAATATAACCAAGGTTATTTGCTATCAACAAGCACTAAATCACTGTCATACTTATTTGTCACAAGACCATATTGACAACTGCTGTCAAAACAATGACCTCAACTACTTCCACTTCAACTACCAGTGATCACTACAATTACATTACCATTGCAACACTTCGTTAAAGAAAAAACTTCCCTTTGATCATGAAAGCACCTTGAAAGAACACCATTAAGACTGTCAAAACTTTGTCAAACCTATGTGACAGAGATGCCAAGATAGTCTTATATGAAAACTGTCATCAACAATTATGTCCTGGTCTGAAAATTCTTCTCTGTCACTGCAACATCATAAAGATTTGCCCCACGCCACAGTTAACAAGAATGAATTGTCATTATAGATGACACCAATATCACTATGTCAACCAAACATCTTGAATGACCTAACATATGATAAATATGAACCAAGACTTAGAAATAAAACAATACACCATCACTTCTTTAAATAACATTGTTGCATGTACAATAATCAAAGATTCTGTCAATGTCTTAATAAGCTGGCATGCATGTTGCCATATCTCATTATTGACTTCATAGGGGTAAAATGTGTTACCATAATAGACTCCCCCTGAGTCTTTTCTTCTTCTCAAGACCTAGATGGTATCAACTGTGCACAGTGTACTTTCATGGATTCACCTTTATTACCATATTGATTATGCTTTCTTCTCCAAATCATACATGATCCTTTTTCTTTCTTGTCATCTTGATTGATCTTTCTTCTCCACACTTGTATAGGCTTTTTCTTCTCCTTACTCAAGGTTCTCTTTTCCTTTTGTTTGAACATGTAGTCCCTAGAAGGATTTATAGTACTTTTCTTACACCGTTGTGCTTTGTGACCAAACCTATTACACCTATAACATATAATGGTGTTTTCTAGACCAAAGAGAGGATAATTTCTTCTAAACATGTTGTATGAACCTCTCTTGAAATTCTTCACATGATTATGACTTTTATTCACCCAAAAATTTCTTGTACAATTACTTGCTCTATGTCCATAAGAATTACAACAATAGCAATAGCCATGAAACTAAGAGTGATTATACCTGATAAATGGAGATCTTGATGGTCTTTTTTTCCTTTCATCAAACCACTTATCTTCTATCTGAGCAACATCAATATGGTAATCTAGATCAACCTTCATTCTTGGTGTTTGCTTGGCTGTAAACTTCTTTCCATCTGCAATAGCAAACACTGTCTCATGTTTAGATCCTCCTACAGAGCTTTGTCCAACCTCATAACCTACTCCTGTAGGATTTTTAGAATGCTTTTGTCTACCAATCATCTCAGTCAATAAATTAGTGCTATGATCAAATTTATGACTTTTATCTAATTGACCCTTGACATTTTCAAGCTCTTTTCTTAATGTAACTACTTCTCCTTCAAGTTTTAGACATTCAATCTTTTTAACCTCCAAATCAGACCTTACAACATTTGCTATTCTCTTACATTCTTCAATTTCAATTTTCTGACTTATAATCATATCATCTTTAAGAGTTAGTTATTTTAACAAGGAATCATTATTTGAACATTTCCTTAAAGAAGCAATCTCATTTTCTAGTTTAATACAAAACTCATCCTTGTCTTTTAACTTGGCTTCCAATCCTTCTTCAGTCTTTTTCTTATCAACCATTTGTCCTTTCAGAAATTCAATAATCTTTTTATCATCGTTATGATCTTGTATTACAGTTTTGTTAACATTGACACTTTCTTGTAGGCGTACCTTAAGATCATGATTTTCTTTTCTAAGCCTTTTAAGTTCATCTAAGGCAACAAGAAGTTCTTCCTCCAAATCAATCTCTAATTCATCACCTTCATATTCTTTTTCACTTACCAAGTGAATTTCTTCTTCTCCAACTACAGGATCACATTTAGAATTAACTGGCAGAGGTATTGCTTGAGACAAAACTTCACTAGAATTTACACTAGTGTTTTTCTTCTGACTTTTGTTTCTTTTGCACTTACCCATAGTACTCCTCTTAATAAGAACTTGGTTGAACTTAATTTGGTTAGGTTTATGCAAAAGTCTAGCTCTTTACACCAACATCAATCAAAATCAAATATGTTTTTATTAAACATATAGACTATACAGACATAAATACCTTCTCAAACTTGTGACATAGTGACTTCCAAGACTAGAATCAATCCTAGGTATGAAACCTAATGCAGGACCCTACGCTCTGATACCACTTGTTGGAAGTGGATTTACTCTGAGAGGGGGGGTGAATCAGAGTGATACAAATTTTAACTCTTAAAGCACAAGTTAAACTTTTTATCTTTAACTCAATTCAACTTTGTTTATGCGAGTGCAACTTGAGACTTGAATTAACATTTAACACATATTAAAAGCATCATATGATATGTTCAATTAAGATTTATGAAAAATCTTGTTGTGCTTTTCAAAACAAAACTTAAAGACTCCACAAAATATAACATTGCTTTACTTTTGACATACTTTTAAGCATTCACACATGGAGTATAAAATGCAGATTTCAATTTGCTTTATGAAATACTTTTAATGATAAGATTTGCACAATTTACTTTGTATTATAGACTTGAATAAATTGACATTAATCTTTTGAACAAACTCAATGTATCAGAGCATTGACCAACTGAGTGAGCACATTAACATGAAATTGAATGAGAGACAAAAACATATCACATAATACAAAGATTTCCTGAGTGGAAAAACCCTCTCGGGGTATAAAAAACCACTCGCAAACTAATCTTTTTATTCATTCAAAAGAGCACCAACTCTATTAAAATGTGGAGCACCAACTCCGTTACAATGTGGAGCACCAACTCCAATAACTTTTTTGAAGCACCAACTTCATCAAAAACTCAAGGTATTGCAACCTATTAGAACCTTATAGCTGTAATGACTATCTGTAGTTACAAAATTACAATAGGATACAAAAAATAATTTTGCAATAATCTCCCAAAGATGAAAACAATATGAGCCCACTTTTCCTCTTTACATAATGATATTACAATGAACCATACTCTGTTCAGACTATTTCATCTCATCACCATGTCATGTGTTTCTGCCAAGTATATATATAGTGTTTACAAATAATTATCCATCCTTGTCAAAAACCTGTATTCAATAACTAGGGTTTTACAAGCTGATAAAACAATGTTATTTAATCATGATACCCATCAAGGGTTTTTGAATAAACACAAAAAAATCATCAATATGTCGATAAAATGCCACTGTAAAATGAAACCCTGATTGTTAACCAACCTCTTCAAACAAATTCCTTAACAAATTATTCACAAAATCCACAACATTAAACTCCTCTTTAACAAAACCCGCATTAACAAAAACTTGGAAACCAAAATAATGGAAGAAACTGAATGAGTAACTAACACAGCATTATGTTACCTGATTCACGGAGGATAAAAACCAAAGATTGACCAAAGAGATCGTTTAGCCATAACTGCCCAACTGCATACTTCATTGACTGTCTCTCACTCCCTTTAGTCGACTATGTTGTAAATCCAGCTCTCCACACTGTTCTTCAAAGCTCAAACTAACTATTTTCCATGTCGACCAAACAAAGAAACAGATCTGCAAGTATTCTAAGGAGGCTAGGGTTTCACCCTCACAAAAAATGATAACCACAAACTTGTTTTACCCTAAACTCAAGTGCATAATGATTTCAAATCCAAATGAGCTTTGAAATCCGAAGACTAATGATTAACAACATCATAATGTGTTTGAAGTCTGCAAACAAACATTTTACCATGGAGGCCGACAACATAATCACCTCTAAATATTGCATATAAACTGTCGACATACTGTCCACGTGACCTATCTTCATAATGCTCTTTGATTGACAGATCATCAAGTGCAAATGCCACATAAGAATCAAAGAACCCGTTATCTCAAAAACAATCAAGTGAAACACAATAAGCCCGATACGAAGTCACTTTAATCATTGTTGCCAATGTGATATCCGATGATCTTTTTATAAATACTTAAATCAATGAATAAGACTGACAATCAAATAATAAGTCTGATGATAAGACTGATACTATATGTCATGTGCTATATGATATGGTAAGCCCGATAACAATCAAAGTTCATATGTAATATGGTAACCTAATGTTATATGCCTTAGGTTTTCTTTTTCTTTCTTTAGAGCTCAATTTCCTTTGTTTTTCAAAAAACATATCACTTTAGTGCCCAACACCATGTATGGTGTCAAGTATAAATAATTTAGTATTCTCATCAGCCTTGAAGCCCTTAAAAAATATACCAAAGTAGTGTAATGGCATATTGTGTTTCAGCCAAGGTGATTGCTAATAGAGCAATGTAAACACTAGAATCTAGATTTCATGATAATTCACAAAGACACCATCTATTGCAAAGAGACCCAGTATCAAAGTGATCTCTTTTCCATCTTGATAAATATCAATGAAGCCAAGACTTGAAGCATAAAGATCTTGAGACCTGTCAAGATAATAATAAACATATATATATTTGAAGCAAGGGCATACCATGTCAAAAGTCAGTACCAACAAATGAAGAACTGAAACATGCCATAAACCAAGTGCCAATACGTCATCAAAATTCTGAATCACCATAAACATGAATACCAAGAACAAGACCTCTAATTGAGTATCTAAAATACCAATGCCAAAGAACCTGTATGAGATATATACCCTCTGCACATGAATCCACCATGATCAGTATCACAAGACAAAACTAAAAGTAAATCACTGTCCATAATGATAACCAAATGCACCAATCCAAATCACTCAGTTGTACCATAATGCCAATGCCAATGCCAATGAAAATGAACCAAATCAAAACTATAAGAGCACAATTGCAAATTTGTGATGAACCAAATGATGCCAATTGGAATGCCAATAACAGCAACCAATGTAACCAGACTGATTGATCAATATAACCAAACCATTTTGACATGTTTTGACATCAAGGACAAATGCCACAAAGAGAAAGTCAACAAACTATTGTTCTTCTTCAATTCCAAATTCAATCTCTTCCTCTACAATGGCACTCAAGTTTCTTTCCCCGTATGCTTTTTTTTTCTTGCTCCTTTCAGAGGTAGCAAGGGGTTAGCTACCGTAGGCATATTCTTCCTTTTTGTGGTCTGGGTGTTGGGTCCAAAGGGTGTAGTTGCAACTTTTGTTACGGGGGCACTAGGTTCCACTTTCTTTCCTTTGATGGCAGCAGATGATTTCGGTAGTGCAGAGGCAAGGGTGGAAGTTGTTCTTCCTAATCTTCATGGTCCAAAGCACTCACCAGCTATACCAGCTGCTTTAGCATCCCTTTTGAAAACAATTTCCCTTAACATGTCTACTTCTTGCTTTGAAAGACCATGCAATCCAAAGTATTGCTCTACTTTTTTGTTTACTCTTTTGTTCCTTGTAGGAGTTGATGTCTCCAAGTGTAATTCAAATTATTTTTCCTCAAATGTACCACGTTTAGGCAAGGAAATTTCCTTAGGACTGTTCAGTAGTAATGCAATGTATCCTTCAGTATCTTTCTTAATAACCTCATATCCGACAGGCTCGATCCATATTATCTTGGATTCAATAGCCTCTATTATGCACTTTTTTGTAGAAACAAGAAAAGTGACCTCATTTGCATACTTTTCTACAAGATTATGGAGAATCCTTTCTCTGTCATGTATATTGTTTTGAAATACTACAAAGAATGCAACCAACACATTATCTTGAGCTTTGTAATCACCAATGTTGTGCATATAATCAAAAATCTGATGTCTTGTTGGTTTGCTTCAAAAAATGTCTCTTCTTCCAGGTAGATCCCTTAAAAAGTAAAACAATAAGCACACAATTAGACTTCCAAATTTGAAAGCATGCTTCTTTTCCTAGGTTTTTTTTAGATTTTCCAAAACTTGTTGCCAAAGAAACTTGCATAGATCATAGTCCTTCCCATTCACCACCATATCATAAGCAACATAGATTACAGTTGGAAACACAAAATTATCCCTATTTGTGAAATAAATTTTGTTTCCTATCATGATTGATGCATATTTCACAGCAGGATTAGTGATAGGTTTTGTAGTAAGTGCTCTTCTGTCAAATGTAGAACTGGTCAACTCCATAACTACTATATTCTTCACAGACTTTAGTATTAGTGCAAGTCTGGAGTCACTCAATCTACTTACAACTTTGATTACTTCCTTAGATTTTAGTCTAGGCATATCTAACCACAGAAATTTATCATGCATTGTACTTAATGTAATCCTCACATATTTTGCATCCAAACTACTACTGTAGTTGGGAAACTAGTTCCAAATATCCAATTTCTTCCGTACTAAGTTAGCATATTCTGGTTTTACCAAGAAATAATCTCCATTTAACCCCATATTCCATCGATCCTTGATCTTCTAGTGATCGTATTCATCCAATTTTCCATTAATGTAAAATCTTGAGTCCTCAATGGGTAAAACCCTAGAAAGAATTTTTGAAAAAGCAACTTTGGGGCCGTTTTCAAAGACTTTCCATGAATATCTTCTAAACTTAGGTCTAGGTCTTTCCATAATGTTGTCTACAGTCAGTGTTGCCATTATATCTTCAATTGATCTCAAATTATTATAAAATTACTTGTATTCCAAACTCACAAAGCACAAATAACTATAAGTACCTTTTATACACACAATGAAATATGGGAACCACTTTGCTTTGATTTGCCTTCAACTCTTCTTGAATTCGCTCAACTTTCCTCCAAATGCGTAAAAACAATTAGAATCGACTTAGAATTTCACTTTATACCTTTCCGATCTACCCTAATTTCACATTTATTGTTTCAATTTCAAAAAGTTGTTACACTTCACTAATACACTGTAAACCTTAAAAATCTCTACATTTCTTCATATTTGCATATTTTCTACTGCTTTCTTTTATAGAAGCTTAAACTTGCCATTTTCAACTAGATATATTCGTGTCACTCCTTAACACTTCATATTGATATGGGGTTGTTATATTTTTTTGTCATTGATCCCCCTAAGCCAATGCCTAGGTTTATTTTCTAAGGGAATTATCTGTACCGAAGGGAAGTACGAATGCATTTGATTCATCTTTGTTCTTAGGTTTCTCTTTCTTTCTCCAAATTTTGTCCATTTCCTTCTTTACTTCAATAGGATCAATTTTCTTTACATTCTCATTCCTTTGTCCTGGATTAGTCTTCCTTCCATTCTTACTTCTGCAAAATATTGAAATGTGTCCAGGTTTGTTGCAATTGTAGCATACAACATTTTTCTAACCAAACTAACTTTTATTCAATATTGATCTGCATTGGTTAGCCTTATGTCCAAATACATTGCATGTATAACAGTGGCCATGTAAAGATTGAAGCATTCTACTAGTATTGAATCTTTATCATCTAACTTCTACATTCAACAACTCTATATCCAAATTTCTTGCATGCAAAACATTGTCCAAAAAAGGATCTAACATTCTGATTCATTCTACTTCTACATTCTAATGCCTTATGTACAATTTTATTGCATGGAAAAAATTACCATTAAAAGATGTTTACCTTTGTGCATTAGTTTGTCTGATAGGAGGTTTTCCAGCATTACCTCTTGGATTTATGAATTATTTTTCATTGCCTTGAGTCTTCCTTTTATTTTTAGCCTTGTTAGGTGCCTAATTTGCCTTTGAGCTTTGTCCTTCTTCAAGTCCCAAACCACCTTTATCCTTAGAATATTTTTTTCCAACAATTAGTTCATCAAGCATTGCAGTACTTGTTTTGAATTTGTCCTCATGAGCTCTTGCTTTCTCCAAATTTGGTCTTAGGATTACCTCTTCTTGTTCAATTCTTGTGCATTCATCAGTCTTGCTTTGCACAGATGCATTAAGAAAGTCTTCAATTTTTCTTCTTTTTTTTCCACTTGCACTTTCAATCCGGTGATATCTTGATTTTCCTTCTTCAATTGTTCGTTGACTTCTCTATGTCCTCTAAACTTCTTGATTTTTTCTCTCATTTTTTTGATACATTCATTTGCTTCCTCTAAGATTTCCTTCAAGCTTTTATTTCACCTTCAACTCTATAAAGATCTTCAATAGCAGCTTTGAGTTCTTTGTCAAACATGCAGTCATCTTCCACATATTCAATTGTAGGAATTTCTTACGAAGGAATAGGACACCTTTTATTGGCCATGTATTCAAATTCCAAGATCTTCCTCAAACTGTTAAGATTCTTAGAAGGAACGAATCTCTAATACCAATTGTTGAACACCCATAATACTAAGAGGGGGGGTGAATCAGTATTCTATATGACCAATTACTCACAAACCATCCAATTAACAAAGTATATCTAACTACAACAATAAATGAAAGCATGAAAGGAATCATAAGATTACATAACACATGAACACCAGAATTTTTATGTGGAAAACCCAAAGAGGGAAAAACCATGGTGAGGATCAGCTCACAATATATTATAACCAATTATAAGATATTACAAGGGCTCACTACCAGGACACACTGTCCTTATAAGGCTCACAGCTAGAGATGGATAAATAAAAAAATTTGGCTTCACAACTAGAGTTTAAACTGATACAAAGTGCACCTTCCTTGTGTTGAATTCAGTTCCATTGAAGCTTTGAACACAAAGCACTACCCAACTTAGCAGTCGCTCAATATTTGCAACAATTCTGCACTTATTCTGATCTCACACATCTAAATTCGTATGTTTGCACAATATCAGATCTCTTGCATATCATATCATATCATCATATGTCATCTATATATTCTACCACTCAAAAATACCTCACATATATATACCCAATTACATCCACATACATCAATTAGGTCAGCCTAATTAGATGCAACCCTATTTTAATTCAAATAGATTTGTTAGATCCAACACAATTCAAAAAAATCTCCGCGCTCATCCCAAGTGTGCAATGCTTGATTCAAGTCGGCAGGGACCTAAAATATGTCCTACAAACATCCGTAGTACATACTTATCCTTTATAACATTTAACATGCATTAGGTCGGCCAGGAATTAGACCTAGTCACAAAATAAACCAACTAATCACACACTAATGATTCAAATGTTCATATAAGTACACACCGTTTGGAATATATATATTAGTGATACCTGTGAGTAATCCAAAATTGCTAAGACTGATTCTCACCACCAGAGAAATGTGGACCAAATATATTTGTCCAATCACACTGTATAAGCCAAAAATTGAATGTTGAACTTCTATCATTTGTAACTTTCAACTTGCTTAACCAAAATAGCTAAAATCTTGATCATAGATGAATCTAATAGTAAGGATTAACATATTATATCCTCTTGAGCCGATCTTGTTGCACGAGCAATTTTAGACCAAAATGTCAAATTAAAATGTACCAATTTTGTTTACCATATTAGACAAAATTGAAAACAATAAATATTGGCATCAATGACAACACGTTAAGTGGTTTCTTCTTCATTCTTTCAACAAAATTGAGCTAATGAAAGAGCTCATTTCAACAAGTATTCGGAGAAGATTTCTATGAAATATGAAGGGGGAAAAATTGAAGAAAGCTTGGTTGGTAATTTGTGCAGTCCTTGAGCATAATTCAAAGGTATTGTACTCTTACTATTAGCTATAAATTGCTACTTGAGAATATTTTGAAACTATCATAGCACATTTGGAGGAATTTGTATGTTATTTATTCTTAATGATACAAGAAAATCTAGCTGCATTTCGTTACAATTCACTTTTGCATTTTGGATTCTTGTTCACCATGAATTTTAAGTATTCGGGTTATGAACATTTGTTTGGTTTCTCTAGTACTATGCCCAAAATTGATGATACGAAGTTAGGGCATATAAACTTAAATGAATTTTGGGAGAGAATTGGAAAACTAGACCAACCACCAATTACCCAAAGATTGATTGAGAGCATATTATTGCAAGCTATAGTGTTTCCAATGGTGGTTCAATGTATTGATTTGGTTTTGGAGGATGTATAAACAATTATAATCCATATACAAGGTGGTTTAGGATGAACAATAACCGATTGGTTGTGAAGATTGAAAGAGATGTGCATTTTCTTCTTGTTTGAAAATTCTAGAAAGAGAAGTGTATGCCAAATTTGACTTCCCCTCTTCATATCAATACTTTTAGGAAAAGAAGGGGCAATGCAGAAATGTTATCACTCATGAATGGTTCACCACTCCTAAGAAGGGTAAGTCTCAATTTCCCAAGAAGTTATGTAGAGAAACCATTTCGTAGATGAAATCTTCCAAATAATTGTGCTTTTTCATAGATTAAAGGGTAACGATAGAGCTCATGATTTTAAGGACTAGATGTATTTCTTCATTCAAATAATTATTGTAGGAGATCAATATTTGCACTAGGCTCAACTTATATGCAATTAGTTGCATTTGATGATTATCCACTTCCCTATCAATAAGTTTTTTATATGTCCTCTTATTTGTTCTATGCTATTGCTTGTAAAAGACACTAGCCAGGTCTTAGACCAATTATAGTTAAAGATCAAGATGTCCAGATTTATGATTATTATGATAATATACAATTGGATAAGAGTTACAAGCATTTTAGATGGGTAAATGATGCCTTCACCATGAGAATGGTCAGAGAAATCCAATGTGATATAGGCATGAGGATCTACCGTGAAGCTATACAATTAATTGGAAGCTATGGTAGTCATTTTATTCGATTTCAAAGATTCTATTATATCAGAGTTGGAGGCTTCAATGGAATCCCATACAAGCTACCCAAGTATGTGGAAGACAAGTTTGTCTTGATAGAGGTGTGCAGGTGTAAGTATATGAAATCAATTGATCAAATAGCAATGAAGTAAAAGTAATTAAACAAAAAAATTGATGAATTAAAGACACCACTCCAATGAAACTAGCCTACAACATTAAGAAAGATTTAATTTCAAAGCATTAAACATCAAATTCAAAGCAATGAACCTAACTAATGGTGCAAACCTGCAATCCCATTGTGGATTGAGTGCAAATGGAGTGGTAATGGATTTGGATTTCTCAATTTGCCTAGTCCATGGTTGATTCCAAAAGCTTGATGAAGATTGATGATGGTGGATAATTCACAAAAGGCTCCCAAAGCTAAAAGGGTGAGTAATGAATTTAGTAGAGTAAGTTTTCTTTCAATGGTTGTGAATCCCATTTCATTAAAAATGAGAGGTATTTATATATTTTGGAATGAATCAACGGTGAGGATTAAAAATGCTAATCAATGACGGAAATTGAATTGAAGATGGAGACATGGATCAAGGAATGGATCAATGGTCCATAATTCATGAAGGCATGGATCAAATATTTTAATCAAGGGTCCATAATCCATGAGAGATTAACAAATCCCTAAATTTGAGGAAAGATGTTGGAGATATTTCATGCGGAGGGAAGAATTTGAATTTGAAAAGGGAATATTCCATGAGAATATTCTTTGAATGATTGGAAGAATATTAGTCATTTAAACTATTTAGAAAATCATTTAATTGTGCAAGTTGAGGAATTTAGGAACTTTAATTGAACAATTTAGAATTATTTAACTGAACAGGGAAGATGGCACTTAATTAAATAATTTTGTATTATTTAATAAAAAAGGAAGAAAATGGCATAAAGGTGATGAATTAACCAAATAAAATTCATTATTCAATTAATAGGGGAAAAAAGTGAATTTAACTAAATAATTGAACATTATTTAATTAAATAGATGACTTAGGTAAATTAGGAGAGAAATAGTGTTAATAAGCAAAATCGGGATGTGTGATATACTCAAGACATTTTTAAGTTTCTACATTTTTCCCCTCTTTGAAGTGAGGTACTTGTTACGTTGCTTCAAAGAACTGATACTGCTCAAACAAAAAATTGAATTTTTTTTGATGTCCCATTATGCCCGAGCGAATGAAGAAAAGTTGGTGTGTTGCCCCCACGAGAGATCGAGCAAAAAAAATGATTTTTGGATTGAGATTGCGACAAAGTCATGGAAGTAGTTTTGTTGCATAGAGGATGAAAAATAAGTCCTAGGACCTTGATGAAGTGATTGAAATGGAATGCGAAGTGAGAAAATTGAGTTACAATGCTAAAATCCTAGGTTTGGCAATGCATATATGTTACTTTGGGTGAATTTCAAGCTCATTTGCACACTTTTCTTCATGATATTAGAGAGATTTTGAGATTCCTTTCTTCCATACCATTCAAAGCACCTAAGATGGTGACCACATAGTTCATGCCACACACCACACAGATCAGGTTTGTGAGTTCCAATGACCAACCGATGCAGGACCCCCGATATGTACCTCAATAAACTTCTTTTGCATGTATTTCGAGATAGCTAAAGGTAGGCTAGAACTAGGACAAACAAAGGTGTTGTGATTAGGGTGACGCTTCTATAACCCAATGTGATGACTTTGCAACACATAGCAATGTCTGTGCAATGAGGCATCACGGCTCTGCATATGTGCATAGATTTTGAAATTTCGTGACTCTTTTCAGAGGCTCAATTTTGCACTAGGGTGATGCTAAATAGCAATGCTTTTGCAATATGGAAAATCCTTTGTAATATGCCAACACTATTACAAAATAGTGATTCTTTTGTAGGATTACCACACTTTTTCTTGGTAGACAGTGAGCCAATTTTGTAAAACATGCTCAAATTTTCTTTTCTATCTAGTTTGATTTGGATTTTTTCAATTTTTTATCAAATTGATGTTGTGTGCATTATGCATGCAGGTTACCTTTCATCCTCTTCTTTATCGAGAGCATCAACCACAGATCCTAGAGTGTATTACTGCATTGGGAGAGCTTGGTATTCCTTTATTAGGAGTGGTTGGATTACATCCTATTGCATACATGCTAGAGGTTAGAAATCACTTATCCCTCATGACTGCTTGGTAGAGCACTAGTACTCTAAGACTTCTTCATCCCACCTTCCTATAGGCAAGGCCACTATTACCCTTCAAGATGTTTGGAGGATCCTGAGGGTACCCATCTACGAAGAGTGAGTTATCTACGATGCTAACCTCGATTGTGATGCCATGTTCTTAGTCTTGGGTGTGGATGAGTTGGAGGTTGAGGGTGGACAGAAAGACCTTCAACAATTTGTTGGTATCATTGGTGACATTGCTCTAGTTATTGTGGGACTCATCATGGGAGTCCTTATTCCTGATAGGAAATCTCAAATATTTATCCTAGGATGGGGTATTGTTCTTGACCAGATAATGGAGAATGCTTGTGTTTATGCCTGGGACACATGCATACTAGCCCATCTTTATCATGACATGCACCAGGTGATGTACCAAGGAGGAGCCAACATATCCGCAGGGGTTACTATGCTTCACATATGGGAATGGGAGCACATTGTTGTGCTTAGGCCAGTAGTCACATACAAGGATATGGATTGCGAGGATTCGATAGCATACAAATATGATGACATGATTACTCTTCATCACATTTGTAATGTAGCTTATTGAAAGTGGCTCATTGATGATATGACCAAGTTTACTTGGAGGTCATGGTTGCAAATTGGACCATGGGATGGTGATGATTGATAAATGGTTTCTTTAAATTGTGGTGATGTAGGTTTGCAAGTTCAAGTATCCAAGGCCTCCCAAGTATTTAAGATACAAAAGAATACTACCACCTAGTTTTAGATGTCTTCATAAATATTCTTGACCAAAGAATCATTGTTTGGAACCATTCTAGACAAGGTTTTTATTATTTTCCTTGCTAGATCTTATCTCTAGGAATATTAAAGACTATGGATAGTGATAGGATCTTAGGCTTTGTTAAATCCTAGTACCATTATCAAAATCTATAGAAGATTTCCATTGAAACACTATTAGAAGGATAGCAAAGAAAGCATTGTTATCAAGTCAAAAGATAATAATTCAAATAAATGGTTTTTGAATATTGTATGATAGAGTTGTATGAAAATCATAAAGGGTAGTCATGAGTATGTGATGTTTCATTAATGATTCATAGAGGTTTCCTATAGTAAATAGTTAATGAAGGGTGGTCTAAAGTGTAGAAGTCAATCATTCTCCTTATATATTGATCTCCTTGAGGATTATCATTTTGCTAGCCTTACCAAATTTTACATTGTTGGTTGTCATTTCCTTGGGCATACTATCACTATGTTTGAATGCCTATGAGATATATCATTCAACCCAAGAAACTACTAAGTACTATCATGAAGCGCATATCTTTTAGAAGGTTGTCACCATAGTTAAGAACAACATTGTTAAGTGATTATTCAATGGTTGGCTTGATCCTAGGGATGTCATAACCACTTATAGGTACAAGCTTAAAAAAATTTCTCTACCATCCTAGCAAGCAACCTTAACAGTCCACAAGCTAGGAGTCATAATAGTGAACTAGTGTATGCCAATTCATGGATAATGTTGATAGAGTGTAGTTCTCAAAGGTACAAATTCCACATTCATCAGAAGGACAACAAGGAAGGATTTATAATTTTTTTGTGAAGCTAAATACATGAAGAAGAATCCTAGAGCTACTTTTAAGGTTCATTCATATAAACTTGGAACCACAAAACTATTTGATGTTAGTTGTATCAAAAATATTTGCACTCATTTAATCTTATGAGGAATTGGTCAAATACATGAGAGGGTAGTATAAGAGATTATCAAAGAGCGGGGCATATCAAAGGACAGTGAACAAGGTAGTTTGCAAGAGAGCACAAATTAGTCTTTTCCAAGAGAAGACCTTATACCAGTCTGAGACAAAATTTGAGGAGTATAGACACTTTGAAAGATTCCAAGAAGATTCAAAACATTCAAGGCCTTTTCCTATACCACAAGGAGTTATCTCCATCTGTATTTCCATTTTTAACTAGAAATAAATTTTATCTACTCTATAATTAGTGAAAAAAATAACTTTATTCCCTAGTTTGTCATTAAAATTCTCTTCTTTCAACATAAGTTATTTTATTTTCTTCCTTTGGAAAGTTTCTTCATTTCTATCATAAAATTGGAATATAACTTATGCTATCTTGAGGTAATATATATTTTTACTTAAATCAACATCTTTCCTTAAGTTTCAAATTTTATAAATTGTATCTATTATGGGTGAAAAATATAGAAGAGAGATAAAAATCCCCTCATGTCACTATATTGAAATACTATTACAAAATTACTCACATCTTAGGGTAGGTTCATGAGCATATCATAATATTAATTGACACATCCACATACACATAACAATGAAACCCACTAATCTCAAATCCTCCAATTATACTTAACTCATTTGGAACTCCCAAAATTATCTCAAATTATATTTATAGCCTAATAACATGAATACGAATTTTATAAATTATAAGGGGATTTTTATTACTTGTTAAATTAGTTACGCAATAATCTTAACGAAGATCTAAATATTTAATAGTTATATAATTAAAAACAAATTCCACCTCCCCTTTCTTGGCCACTTCATGCATCTTTTGAATATATTTAACTAAAATTGAATTATATGATTTATAGAAATTTAAAATTATTGGGATGTCACCTTCAATGTCCATACAACTATTCTGCCTATATATTCTTTAACAATGCATTTTCTTTCTATTCCTTCTAAGGTAAGTCTTACCTTCATGTGTAATATGTTGGGAAGGGTCTCTAGGAAGTGGCATAATGAGATTGTTACCAGTCCTCCAAACCAACATAAATATCCATTTTGGATTGTTCTATATTTATGCTCCACACAAACTTCTTACTTTTAGTTGTAAATAGTATCTTTTTAGTGCTATCTATTTATGTCTAGAATTTATTTCCACTTGAATTTCATGGGTGGGTGATGCAAACCAAGGTTCAAGCTTTTGATTATAGATATTTGTAATAGCCACCATATTTGTAACCTAAATTCTTTTTAGTATAACAAGATAAAATAAATAATGCATACAAATTAATGTATTGAGACCAACTTATAATAATTTTCATTAACTTTCATTATAATATATGCTTAATAATTTCATCCAAAGATCATTTCCAATGATATAATAAAATTATGAACACATAATTTAATAATACATTAGGTCATAGATACAACACATCAAATGTCCATGATATACAAATAGAAATATATAAATGCAACATGCCTAAACCATCGTATAAATAGTAGTATATAGTAAAATATATAAAATGATCTAATTCCAAGGTAAATGTTCACCAATTAAAAAAAAACTCCCACCAAGGTTCCAGGTGTATGGGGAAGGCACTTTAAATCCACACGTCAAAGGAACCCCTTTCCTCCCCAACTATCAACTTGGAACAAAGTGATAAATGATAACCCAACAACCATGAAGTAACTAAAATTGTTTATCATGTTTATCTTATTTAGATTATTTTCATGTTCTTTCCTAGATACATACATAAGCATAATTAATGTAAATTGTCCATGTAGACACCTAAAAATGATTAACGCATTTTGTTTCATCTATCACCATTTCTCATCAATTCCTCTATCAATATTAATTAAATAATTTTAATTATTTAACTAAGCTATCACCATTCACATGAATTCCTTCCATCAATATTAACTAAATAATTTTTTAATTAATTAATTAATTTATCACTTTCCATCAACAATAATTAAATAATTTTTAATTATTTAATTAATTCATCATTTTTCATCATCAACATTAATTAAATATTTTTTAATTGTTTAATTAATTCATTATTTTCTATTATCGACATTAATTAAATAAAATTTAATTATTTAATTAATTCATTTATTAATTCTTCTCATCCAGTATAATTAAATAAATTTAATTATTTAATTAGCTAATATGTCCTCTACAATTAAATAAATTAATTAGTTGTTTCTTCTATCTTTAATTCTTCTAAAAATAAATAAAATTAATTTTATTATTTCATAAATATATCTTCCTCTCATGCACATGAACTAAATAAATTTATTTAATTCTATTTATATTCTTATAAGAGGAAAACTAAAAAAATGACTTTTGTTCACTCATCCTTTAAATTATCCTCCCCTACTGATCAATATCAAATGAAAGGCTATAAATCAATCATCATTCCAAGCTATCAAACCCCCTACAATTATATTTTGAGCTCCACAGTTATATGAGAATTCATGTGCTATCATTACATCATTTTTTCTATCAAGCTTATGTTTGAGTAGAAGATAAATCCACATATCATATCATATTATTACCACAATTTTTGGCATCCCCTAAAAACCTGCTCACCCTTGCAAAGTTTACCTTACCTAAGAATCTCAATTCATCCTTTTGTTTTTGGAACCTTGTTGGGTCTCGCTTTTGTTGCCACAACTATGCTTTTATCTGACAACTTATAATTAAGCCTAAGTCTACCTTGTGGTCAGTTTATTTGTGAGTTTCCAAAGCCCTTTTGACGCCTAAAGCAGTTCTCACAACCTTACGAAACACTGATTGATGAAAACAAATGTTGAATCCTTAGTCAAGTTGCCTCAATTTTAAAACTTAGTATAGGTTTCAAAACCTTTGTCAATTTTTGATGAGGTTCTCAAAACCCCTCTTTTCTCCAACAATATGTGATTGTAAGCTTTATTTCTCTTTCAAATAGCGGTAGGACAAATATTGCATGATAGAAAGGGTATTTTGGAGTTGTACATAGATTTTGAAACCTTCATTAGCCTCTGACGAGGTTGTTGAAACCATTGGAATTACTGAAGTCTTTCACATTGGAGAGGATTAAACTTTCAAAAGAATGCCTTTTTTCACTTTGAAGAATAGGTTTTGAAACCCCTATCAATTTTTGACGAGGTTGTCGAAACCAACCAATTCACCTAAAGGGTTTTTAATAGTCGTTCTTTTCTAAATTTTCAAAAAAGTGTCAGAACGAAGTGTGAGATTGGAAAGCCCACACATGCCAACCTTTAAGGGTGTCATTAATGGCTATATACCACTTGTAAGAATTAATTTTGGGCATTTATAGACAAATTTTTTGAACACATAGAATACTGAGAGGGGGGATGAATCAGTATTCTATATGACCAATTACTCACAAACCATCCAATTAACAAAGTATATCTAACTACAACAATAAATGAAAGCATGAAAGGAATCATAAGATCACATAACACATGAAAACCAAGATTTTTACATGGAGAACCCAAGAGGGAAAAACCATAGTGAGGATTAGCTCACAAAATATTATAACCGGTTATAAAATATTACAAGGGCTCACTGCTAGGACACACCAGGTCCTTATAAGGCTCACAGCTAGAGATAGATACATTTAAACAAAATTGGTTTTACAGTCGGAGTTTGAATTGATACAAAGTGCACCTTCCTTGTGCTAAATTCAGTTCCGTTGAAGCTCTGAACACAAAGCACTACTCAACTTAGCAGTCGCTCAATATTCACAAAAATTGTGCACTTATTCTAATCTCACACATCTAAATTCTCGTATTCGCACAATATTAGATCTCTTGCATATCATATCATATCATCATATGTCATCTATATATCCTACCACTCAGAAAAATCTCACATATATATGCCCAATTACATCTGCATATATCAATTAGGTCGACCTAACTAGATGCAGGCCTATTTTAATTCAAACGATTCAAAAAAATCTTTGAGCCCATCCCAAGCATGCAATGCTTGATTCAAGTTCGCAGGGACCTAAAATAGGTCCTACAAACATCTACAATACATACTTATCCTTTATAACATGTAACATGTATTAGGTCTGCCAAGAATTAGACCTAGTCACAAAATAAACCAACTGATCACACACTAACGATTTAAATGTTCATATAAGTAGAAGTCGTCTAGAATATATATTAATGACACTTGTGAGTAATCTCCCAAAATTTCTAAGAGTGATTCTCAACACCAAAGAAATGTGGACCACATTATATTTGTCCAATCGCAATATATAAGTCAAAACTGACTGTCGAACTTCTTTCATTTGTAACTTTCAACCTGGTCAACCAAAATAGCTAAAATCTTAATCATATATGGATCTAATAGTAAGGAATAACATATTATAACCTCTTGAGCTGATCTTGTTGCACAATAAATTTCAGACCAAAATTTTGGATTAAAATGTACCAATTATGTTTACCATATTAGACAAAACTGTCAACAATAAATGTTGGCATCAATGACAACACATTAAGGGGTTTCTTATTCATTCTTTAAAAATTCAACCCCTTTTTCATTGATGGCAACATGTGTCGAAAATGAGTCTCCAACATTCTTCTCCATTCTTTTCAGAATTTCTCCAAACTTCAAAATTTCTCCCCCCCCTTTGACATCAAGGACAAAGGGTGTGCCAGTAACATACTTGTAGACTTCAAAAATTATTGCATATGTACAGAAAACAATTTGAAATGTACCAACTCCCCCTTACGGAGTTATCCCAAAAATTTGATTCAACCATATGTACATTGGAAAATTGAAAATAATTGAAATAATGAAATAAATAATCATAGGAAATGTTCATCCAGAGGAGGAGGCACCTTCGAGCTCTTTAATGATTGCTTTCTAGGAAAGTTTTCCTTCAATCCAAATATTTTTGGCTATAACAAGTGAGTTATACAATGATTCCAACTTTACTATGTTCTCCTCGCCCTCTCCAAGAGTACTTGGGTTTGGGTTTATCTTTGCAAGTTTTTTCAACTTCAGCAAGAGCACTTGATATTTGTATATGCTTGCACTTCACAAAGTTTCCAAGCTGTCCAAACCACCTTATAACATCTTCTTTATGCCTTTGTACGGTGAAAAATTTACTTTGTAGATCTTTGATGGCAGTCCAAGAGGCATAGTCTCTATCTTGAGCGGGTTCATAAGCTCTGGAGGCATTAGATATTGTGTCTCTATGGAGTCCAACAAGTCCTTAATGTTGTGAGTGGCATCTGTCCACCTCAATCAATACAAAGAAATATCTTGGCCTCATCTTCACATTCCTTTACATATTTCAAGCATTTAATCACCTTGCTATGTACATTTGCACATTTTTCTTGTAACTCAAGTAATTTCCTTTCAGCAAACCTTAACTCAACTTCTTTTTCAGTCTGATCCTTCAAACTAGAGGTATATTCCCTCAATGAATCAACCAAAAAATTTAAATTCTCAATAGGATTCAAAGAGTTAACAGAAATGGCATTGGGGGTAACATCCTGTATAGACTTGATGGCTTCATTAATCAACTATATTCCCTTTTGATGAGTCTCTAAGATTACTTTTCTTCTAAAGGCATGGAAGACATCTTCGAGCTCCAATCTTTGAACTAGTGAGATATTTTCAAGATCCAGACTACCTTGGTACATCGAGAGATGTAGCAACTATCATGGTATATCCGGTTGAATGCTTATTTGTCTTGTCAGAAGACCCTTAAGTGTATTACCAAAGGATTCTTCTTCATTTCTTTCAACTTCAGTTTCTTCTTTATTCTCTTCTTTCTCTTCATCATATTCTTTTTCGGAGGGGTTTTCCTTCTACTTATCCTTTCCTTCATCCTTCTTCTCCTCATCATCTTTCTTATTGTTCTCTTCCCTTTTTTCTTTTCCTTCTTCTCCATTTTGATGTTTTCATTATTGTCTTCATCCTGTTTGCCAACATTATTATCATTTTCTTGCTCTTGCTTTATATTATGACTTCCATTGTTAGTACCTATGGTAATGTTAGTGTCTTCTGGAGGAGCATTTGTGTAATCAACCACATTCCCTAAAACATCAAAAGATGGAGTTTCTTCTACAGTATAATCATTCACTTCTTCTACAACATCATTAAAAACAGGAAAATTAGTAGTCAGAGTAATATTTTCCTCTGCATTAGTAACTTTTCCTTTGTCAGGATCCTTGTCTTGAGCTGTTCTGAATGATGAAGTTGCAATCATCCCAAATTTATTTGCTATGTCTCTTACAGTGTTCCTTGTTTCTTGTTTTAGTTGTTCAGTACTATCATTTTCTCTGCTCATTAGAATGGTGACCCTTTGCTTCACTATGAATTCCTTTGTATATACTTCAACCAATGTGGCTTTGTCATTCTTGGATAAGGAGGATCCAATTTCCTCTAGAGCATCAACTTTCATCTTGTTGTCTACTTCAATTGCTTCTCACCTTCTTTCCACTAAGGCTTCCTATACCACACTTGGTACCTTCTTCCTAACGGTATTCATGTCCGCTTCTAGCATAATGATGTACTTTATGGTAGCTTCAATTATTGTTTTCTTGTCTTCGCCATCTACTTCATCATACAATTTTGCAGTTGCTTCTAATATGCCATCATGTTCTATCATATTATTAACCAAAGTATCCAACTTTATTGGGGAGTGAGCTCTTACTAGAGGAGTTGTTGTCTTCTTCTTTTTAGGCTTCTTGTGGATATGAGCACTGAATGCCTCTTTCTCCTTTTCTATCTCTTCTTCTTCAGAAGTGTCCATGATGTTAATCTTAAACCTCTTTTTTCTGGTGTTTGCATCCTATGAAGCACCTTCACCTCTTGTATTGGCACTACTTCTCTTTATTGTCAACTATTGCTCTTCTTCAATTCCTAATTCAATCTCTTCCTCTACAATGGCACTCAAGTTTCTTTCCCTCTATTCTTTTTGTTTCTTTCTCCTTTTAGAGGTAGCAAGGGGTGAGCTACCGTAGGCATATTCTTCCTTTTTGTGGTTCAGGTGTTGGGTCCAGAGGGTGTAGTTGCAAATTTTGTTATTGGGGCACTAGGTTCCACTTTCTTTCCTTTGATGGCAATAGATGATTTTGGTAGTGCAGAGACAAGGGTGGAAGTTGTTCTTCCTGATCTTCATGGTCCAAAGGACTCACCAGCTGTACCAGTTGCTTTAGTATCCCTTTCTACAGCAATTTTCCTTAACATGTCTACTTCTTGCTTTGAAAGACCATGCAATCCAAAGTATTGCTCTACCTTTTTGTTTACTCTTTTGTTCCTTGCAAGATTTGATGTCTCCAAGTGTAATTCAAATGATTTTTCCTCAAATGTACCACATTTAGGCAAGGAGAGGTCCTTAGGACTATTCAGTAGTAATTCAATGTATCCTTCAGCATCTTTCTTAATAACCTCATATCTGACAGGCTCGATCCATATTATCTTGGGTTCAACAGCCTGTATTATGCACTTTTCGGTAGAAACAAGAAAAGTGACCTCATTTGCATACTTGTCTACAAGATTATGGGGAATCCTTTCTTTGTCATGTATATTGTTTTGAAATACTACAAAGAATACAGCCAACACATTATCTTGAGCCTTATAATCACCAGTGTTGTGCATATAATCAAAAATTTGATCTCTTGTTGGTTTGCTTCAAACAATGTCTCTTCTTCCAGGTAGATCCCTTAAAAAGTAAAACAGTAAGCACACAATTAGACTTCCAAATTTGAAAGCATGCTTCTTTTCCTTGGTTTGTTTTAGATTTTCGAAAAGTTGTTGCCAGAGAAACTCACATAGATCATAGTCCTTCACATTCACCACCATATCATAAGCAACATAGATTACAGTTGGAAACACATAATTATCCCTATTTGTAAAAAAAAAAAATTCCTATCATGATTGATGCATACTTCACAGCAGGATTAGTGATAGGTTTTGTAGTAAGTGCTCTTCTATCAAATGTGGAACTAGTCAACTCCATAACTACTATATTCTTCACAGACTTTAGTATCATTGTAGGTCTGGAGTCACACAATCTAGTTACAGCTTTGATTACTTCCTTAGATCTGAGTCTGAAGCATACAAATTTATCATGCATTGTGCTCAATGTAATCCTCACATATTTTGCATCCAAACTACTACTGTGGTTGAGAAACCAGTTCCAAAAATCCAATTTCTTCTGTACTAAGTTAGAATATTTTGGTTTTACCAAGAAATCATCTCTAGACAACTCCTTAGTCCATCGATCCTTGATCTTCTAGTGATCGTATGCATCCAATTTTCCATGAATGTAAACCCTTGTGTCCTCAATGGGTAATTTACCCCAGAAAGAATTTTTGAAAAAGCACCTTCGAGGTCATTTTCAAAGACTTTCCATGAATATCTTCTAAACTTAGGTCTAGGTCTTTCCATAATGTTGTCTATAGTCAATGTTGCCATTATATCTTCAATTGATCTCAAATTCTTATAAAATCACTTATATTCCAAACTCGCAAAGCACAAATAGCTATAAGTACCTTTTATATGCACGATGAAATTTGGGAACCGCTTTTCTTCAAATCGCCTTCAACTCTTCTTGAATTCGCTCTACTTTCTTCCAAATGCGTAAAAACGATTAGAATCGACTTAGAATTTCACTTTACACCTTTCCGATCTACCCTAATTTCACATTTATTGCTTCAATTTCAAAAAGTAGTTACACTTCACTGATACAATATAAACCCTAAAAATCTCTGCATTTCTTCATATTTGCATATTTTCTACCAGTTTCTTTTATAGAAGCTTAAGCTTGGCATTTTACACCATATATATTCGTGTCACTCCTTAACAGTTCATATTTCTAGGGGGTTGTTATATTTTTTGTCATTGCTCCCCCTAAGCCCATGCCTAGGTTTATTTTCCAAGGGAATTATCTGTACCAGAGGGAAGTACAAATGCATTTGATTCATCTTTGTTCTTAGGTTCCTCTTTCTTTCTCCAATTTTTCTCCATTTCTTTATTTACTTTAGTAGGATCAATTTTCTTTACATTCTCATTCCTCTGTCCCGGATTAGTCTGGCTTCCATTCTTACTTCTGCAAAATCTCAAAATGTGTCCAGGTTTGTTGCAATTGTAGCATACAACATTTTTCTGACCAAACTAACTTTTATTCAATATCGATCTGCATTGTTCAGCCTTATGTCCAAATACATTGCATGTATAATAGTGGCCATGGAAAGATTGAAGCATTATACTAGTATTGAATATATTTATCAGTTGACTTCTACATTCAACAACTCTATATCCAAACTTATTGCATGCAAAACATTGTCCAAAAAAGGATCTAACATTTTGATTCATTCTACTTCTACATTCTAATGCCTTATGTACAATTTTATCGCATGAAAAAAATACCATTAAAAGATGTGTACCTTTGTGCATTGGGTTGTCTGATAGGAGGTCTTCCAGCATTACCTCTTTGATTTCTGAATTATTTTTCATTGCCTTGATTCTTCCTTTTATTTTCAACCTTGTTAGGTGTCTAATTTTCCTTTGAGCTTTCTCCTTCTTCGAGTCCCAAACAACCTTTATCCTTAGAATATTGTTGTCCAGCAATTAGTTCATCAAGCGTTGCAGTACTTGTTTTGAATTTGTCCTCATGAGTTCTTGCTTTCTCTAAATCTGGTCTTAGGGTTACCTCTTCTTGTTCAAGTCTTGTGCATTCATTAGTCTTGCTTTGCACAAATGCATTAAGAAAGTATTCAATTTTTCTTTTTTTTCCACTTGCACCTTCAATCCAGTGATATCTTGATTTTTCTTCTTCAATTGTTCGTTGATTTCTCTATGTCCTTCTCTAAACTTCTTGATTTTTTCTCTCAACTTTTTGATACATTCATTTGCTTCCTCTAGGATTTCCTTCAAACTTTTGTTTCTCCTTCAACTCTATAAATATCTTCAATAGCAACTTTGAGTTCTTCTTTGTCAAACATGCAATCATCTTCCACATATTCAATTGTAGGAATTTCTTATGGAGGAATAGGACACCTTATATTGGCCATGTATTCAAATTCCAAGATCTTCCGCAAAACTGTTAAGATTCTTAGAAGGAACCAAGATCTAATACCAATTGTTGAACACCCATAATACTAAGAGGGGGGTGAATCAGTATTCTATATGACCAATTACTCACAAACCATCCAATTAACAAAGTATATCTAACTACAACAATAAATGAAAGCATGAAAGGAACCATAAGATTACATAACACATGAACACCAGGATTTTTACATGGAAAACCCAAAGAGGGAGAAACCATGGTGAGGATTAGCTCACAATATAGTATAGCTATTTATAAGATATTACAAGGGCTCACCACCAGGACACACTTTCCTTATAAGGCTCACAGCCAGAGATGGATACATAAACAAAATTGGCTTCACGACCAGAGTTTGAACTGATACAAAGTGCATCTTGAAACTCTGAACACAAAGCACTGCTCAGCTTAGCAGTCGCTCAATATTCACAACAATTTTGCACTTATTCTGACCTCACACATCTAAATTTGCATGTTCGCACAATATCAAATCTCTTGCGTATCATATCATCATATCATATGTCATCTATATATTCTACCACTCAAAAATACCTCACATATATATGCCCAGTTACATCTACATACATCAATTAGGTCGGCCTAATTAGATGCAACCCTATTTTAGTTCAAAAAATATTTGTTAGCTCCATACACGATTCAAAAACATATTCGCACTCATCCCAAGCCTGCAATGCTTGATTCAAGTCGGTAGGGACCTAAAATATGTCCTACAAACATTCGCAGTACATACTTATCCTTTATAACATGTAACATGTATTAGGTCGGCCAAGAATTATTAGGTCGGCCAGGAATTAGACCTAGTCACAAAATAAACCAACTGATCACACACTAATGATTCAAATGTTTATATAAGTACACACCGTTTGGAATATATATATTAATGACACCTATGAGTAATCATAAATTTCTAAGACTGATTCTCACCACCAGAGAAATGTGGACCAGATTATATCTATCCAATCACACCATATAAGCCAAAAATTGAATGTTGAACTTCTATCATTTGTAACTTTCAACTTGCTTAACCAAAATAGCTAAAATCTTGATCATAGATGAATCTAAAAGTAAGGATTAAAATATTATAGCGTCTTGAGCCGATCTTGTTGCACGAGCAATTTTAGACCAAAATGTCGGATTAAAATATACCAATTTTGTTTACCATATTAGACAAAACTTAAAACAATAAATATTGGCACAAATGGCAACACGTTAAGGGGTTTCTTCTTCATTCTTTCAACAAAATTGAGCTAATGAAAGAGCTCATTTCAACAAGTATTATGAGAAGATTTCTATGAAATATGAAGGGGGGGAATTGGAGAAAGCTTGGTTGGTAATTTGTGCAGTCCTTGGGCATAATTCAGAGGTATTGTACTCTTACTATTAGCTATAAATTGCTACTTGAGAATATTCTAAAACTATCGTAGCGCATTTGGAGGAATTTGTATGTTATTTATTCTTAATTATACAAGAAAATCTAGTTGCATTTCGTTACAATTCACTTCTACACTTTGGATTCTTGTTCACCATGATTCTTAAATATTTGGGTTATGAACATTTGTCTAGTTTATCTAATACTATGCCCAAAATTAGTGATACGAAGTTAGGGCATATAAACTTAAATGAATTTTGGGAGAGAATTGGAAAACTAGACCAAATACCAATTACCCAAAGATTGATTGAGAGCATATTATTACAAGCTACAGAGTTTCCAATGGTGATTCAATGTATTGATTTGTTTTTGGAGCACGTATAAACCATTATAATCTATAGACAAGGGAGTTTAGGACAAACAATAACCGATTGGTTGTGAAGATTGAAAGAGATACATTTGCTTCTTGTTTGAAAATTCTAGAAAGAGAAGCGTATGCCAAATTTGACTTCACCTCTTCATATCAATAATTTTAGGAAAAGAAGGGGAAATACAAAAATGTTATCACTCATATATGGTTCACCACTCCTAAGAAGGGTAAGTCTCAATTTCCCAAGAAGTTATGTAGAGAAACCATTTCGTAGATGAAATCTTCCATATAATTGTGCTTTTTCATAGATTAAAAGGTAACGATAGAGCTCATGATTTTAAGGACTAGATGTTTCTTCATTCAAATAATTATTGCAAGAGATCAATATTTGCACTAGGCTCAACTTATATGCAATCAGTTGCATTTGATGATTATCCACTTCCCTATCAATAAGTTCTTTTATATGTCCTCTTATTTGTTCTATGTTATTGCTTGTACAAGACATTGGCCAGGTCTTAGACCAATTGTAGTTCAAGATCAAGATGTCCATATTTATGATTATTATGATAATATACAATTGGATAAGAGTTACAAGCATTTTAGATGGGTAAATGATGCCTTCACCATGAGAATGGTCAGAGAAATCCAAGGTGATATAGGCATGAGGATTTTCCTTGAAGCTATACAATTAATTGGCACCTATGGTAGTCATTTTATTCAATTTCAAAGATTCTATTATATCAAAGTTGGAGGCTTCGATGGAATCCCATACAAGCTACCCAAGTATGTGGAAGACAAGTTTTTCTTGATAGAGGTATGCAGGTGTAAGTATATGAAATCAATTGATCAAATAACAATGAAGTAAAAGCAATTAAACAAAAAAATTGATGAATTAAAGACACCACTCCAATGAAACTAGCCTACAATATTAAGAAAGATTTAATTTCAAAGCATTAAACATCAAATTCAAAGCAATGAACCTAACTAATGGTGCAAACCTGCAATCCCATTTTGGATTGAGTGCAAATGGAGTGGTATTGGATGTGGATTGCTCAATTTTCCTAATCCATGGTTGATTCCAAAAGCTTGATGAAGATTGATGATGGTGGATGATTCACAAAAGGCTCTCAAAGCTAAAAGGGTTAGTAATGAATTTAGTAGAGTAAATTTTCTTTCAATGGTTGTGAATCCCATTTCATGTAAAATGAGAGG
This sequence comes from Sequoia sempervirens, assembly GCA_007258455.2. NCBI lineage: Eukaryota > Viridiplantae > Streptophyta > Pinopsida > Cupressales > Cupressaceae > Sequoia > Sequoia sempervirens. The sequence continues at coordinate 11,726,211 of VDFB02000020.1, read as the reverse complement.
TATTTATATATTTTAGAATGAATCAACGGTGAGGATTAAAAATGCTAATCAATGGAGGAAAATGAATTGAAGATGGAGACATAGATCAAGGAATGGATCAATGGTCCATAATTCATGAAGGCATGGATCAAATATTTTAATCAAGGGTCCATAATCCATGAGAGATTAACAAATCCCTAAATTTTAGGAAAGATGTTGGAGATATTTCATGTGGAGGGAAGAATTTGAACTTGAAAAGGGAATATTCCATGAGAATATTCTTTGAGTGATTGGAAGAATATTAGTCAATTAAACTATTTAGAAAATTATTTAATTGTGCAAGTTGAGGAATTAGGAACTTTAATTGAACAATTTGGAATTATTTAACCAAAGAGGGAAATGGCACTTAATTAAATAATTTTGTATTATTTAATCAAAAAGGAAGAAAAATAGCATGAAGGTGATGAATTAACCAAATAAAATTCATTATTCAATTAACAAGGGAAAAAAGTGAATTTAACTAAATAATTGAACATTATTTAATTAAATAGATGACTTAGGTAAAATTAGGAGAGAAATGGTGTTAATAAGCAAAATCGAGATGTGTGATATACTCAAGAAATTTTTAAGTTTCTACATTTTTCCCCTCTTTAAAGCGAGGTACTTGTTATGTTAGATACAAAGAACTGATATTGCTCAGACAAAAAAATGAAATTTTTTTGATGTCCCATTGTGCCTGAGCGAATGAAGGAATGTTGGTGTGTTGCCCCCTTGAGAGATCGAGCAGAAAATTTGATTTTTGGATTGAGATTGTGACAAAGTCATGGAAGCAATTTTGTTGCATAGAGGATGAAAAATAAGTCCTAAGACCTTGATGAAGTGATTGAAATGGAATGTGAAGCGAGAAAATTGAGTTACAAGGCTAAAACCCTAGGTTTGGCTATGCATATATGTTACTTTGGGTGAATTTCAAGCTCATTTGCACACTTTTCTTCATGATATTAGAGATATTTTGAGATTCCTTTCTTCCATACCATTCAAAGCACCTGAGATGATGGCCACATAGTTCATGCCCCACACCACGCAGATCAGGTATGCGAGTTCCAATGACCAGCCAATGCAGGACCCCTGATATGTACCTCGATAAACTTCTTTTGCATGTATTTCGAGATAGCTAAAGGTAGGCTAGAACTAGAACAAACAAAGGTGTTGTTGCATAGAGGATGAAAAATAAGTCCTAAGACCTTGATGAAGTGATTGAAATGGAATGTGAAGCGAGAAAATTGAGTTACAAGGCTAAAACCCTAGGTTTGGCTATGCATATATGTTACTTTGGGTGAATTTCAAGCTCATTTGCACACTTTTCTTCATGATATTAGAGATATTTTGAGATTCCTTTCTTCCATACCGTTCAAAGCACCTGAGATGATGGCCACATAGTTCATGCCCCACACCACGCAGATCAGGTATGCGAGTTCCAATGACCAGCCAATGCAGGACCCCTGATATGTACCTCGATAAACTTCTTTTGCATGTATTTCGAGATAGCTAAAGGTAGGCTAGAACTAGAACAAACAAAGGTGTCACAATTAGGGTGACACTTCTATAACCCGACGTGACGCCTTTGCAACGCACAGCAATGCCTCTGCAATGAAGTGTCATAGCTCTGCATATGCGCATGGATTTTGAAATTTCTTGACTCTATTGCAATATGGTGACACGTTTGCAAAAAATATAGTAACACTTGTTCCAGATTCAGTGACGCTTTTCAAAGGCTCACTTTTGCACTAGGGTGATGCTAAATAGCAATGCTTTTGCAATATGGCAACACCTTTGTAATATGCCAACACTATTACAAAATAGTGATGCTTTTGCAGGATTTCCACGCTTTTTCTTGGTAGATAGTGAGCCACTTTTGCAAAACAGGCTCACTTTTTCTTTTTTATCTAGTTTGACTTGGATTTTTTCAAATTTTTAGCAAATTGATGTTGTGCGCGTTATGCATGCAGGCTACCTTTCATCCTCTTCTTTATCGGGAGCATCGACCACAAATCCTAGAGTGTATTACTACCTTCGGAGAGATTGGTGTTCCTTTCTTAGGAGTGGTTGGATTACATCCTATTGCATACATGCTAGAGTTCAAAACTCACTTATCCCTCATGATTGCTTGGTAGAGCACTGGTACTCTAAGACTTCTTCATTCCACCTTCCAATAGGCAAGGCCACTATTACCCTTTAGGATGTTTGGAGGATCCTGACGGTACCCATCCATGAAGAGTGAGTTATCTACGTTTCTAACCTCGACTATGAGGCTATGTTCTGAGTCTTGGGTGTGGATGAGTTGGAGCTTGAGGGTGGATAGATAGACCTTCAACAATATGTTGGTATCGTTGGTGACATTGCTCTAGTTATTGTGGGACTCGTCATGGGAGTCCTTATTCCTAATAGGCGATCTCAACTATTTAGCCCAGGATAGGGTATTGTTCTTGAGCAGATAATGGAGGATGCTTGTGTTTATGCCTGGGGCCCATGCATACTGGCCCATCTTTATCATGACATGCACCAGGTGATGTACCAAGGAGGAGCCAACATATCCGTAGGGGTTACTATGCTTCACATATGGGCATGGGAGCACGTTGTTGTGCTCAGGCTAGTAGTCACATACAAGGATATGGATGGTGAGGATTCGATAGCGTACAAATATGACGACATGATTACTCTTCATCACATCTATGATATAGCTTATTGAAAGCGGGTCATTTATGATATGACCGAGTTTACTTGGAAGTCGTGGTTGCAAATTGGACCGTGGGATGGTGATGATTGATATTTGGTTTCTTTAAATTGTGGTGATGTAGGTGAGCAAGTTCAACTATCCAAGGCCTCCCAAGTATTTAAGATACAAAAGAGACTACCACCTAGTTTTAGAAGTTTTTATAAATATTCTTGACCTAAGAATCATTGTTTGGAACGATTCTAGACAAGGTTTTTATTATTTTCCTTGCTAGATCTTATCTCTATGAATAGTAAAAACTATGGATAGTGATAGGATCTTAGGCTCTGTTAAATCCTAGTACCTTTATCAAAATCTATAAAATATTTCCATTGAAACACTATTAGAAGGATAGCAAAGAAAGCATTGTTATCAAGTCAAAAGCTAATAATTCAAGTAAATGGTTTTTGAATATTGTATGATAGAGTTGCATGAAAATCACAAAGGGTAGTCATGAGTATGTGATATTTCATTAATGATTCATAGAGGTTTCCTATAGTAAATAGCTAATAAATGGTGGTCTAAAGTGTAGAAGTCAATCATTCTCCTTATAAATTGATCTCCTTAAGGATTATCATTTTGCTAGAATTACCAAATTTTACATGGTTGGTTGTCATTTCCTTGGGAATGCTATCACTATGTTTGAATTCCCATGAGATATATCATCCAACCCAAGAAACTACTAAGTACTATCATGAAGCGCATATCTTGTAGAAGGTTGTCACCATAGTTAAGAACAACATTGTTAAGTGATTATTCAATGGTTGGCTTGATCCTAGGGATGTCATAACCCCTTATAGGTACAAGCTTTAAAAAATTCCTCTACCATCCTAGCAAGCAACCTTAACAATCCACAAGCTAGGAGTCATAATAGTGAACTAGTGTATGCCAATTCATGGATAATGTTGATAGAGTGAAGTTCTCAAAGGTACAAATTCCACATTCATCAAAAGGACAACAAGGAAGGATTTATAATTTTTTTGTGAAGCTAAATACATGAAGAAGAATCCTAGAGCTACTTTTAAGGTTCATTCATATAAACTTGGAACCACAAAACTATTTGATGTTAGTTGTATCAAAAATATTTCCTCTCATTTAATCTTATGAGGAATTGGTCAAATACATGAGAGGGTAGTATAAGAGATTATCAAAGAGCATGGAATATCAGAGGACAGTGAACAAGGTAGTTTGCAAGAGAGCACAAATTAGTCTTTTCCAAGAGAATACCTTATACCAATTTGAGACAAAGTTTGAGAAGCATAGTCAATTTGAAAGATTCCAAGAAGATTCAAAACATTCAAGGCCTTTTCCTACACCAAAAGGAGTCATATTCATTTCAAACTCATCAAAGCATGCCCTATTATCATGCAAGTGGCAATTGAGATAAGTGGGTACAATTATACTATTCATTTATTGAGAAATTTGAGAGGGTTTATGGTCATCAAGGATAGTTAAACTAGGTGGCATATCTTTCAATTGAATAGGTCAACGAGATTATTCCATCAATACCTAGCTAGATCTTTTCAAGGAGTCAAACAAGGAAATTAGTTTTCTAGGTGTCTAAGGAGGTTGACCAAGCAAGTCCATGGCAAGAATCTTCATTAATTATCAAACATGTGTGTCCTATTTTCTCTCTTGTTGGTTAGATAGGAAAAAATGTATGCCTAGTAAAGAAGGCAACATTGTATATGATATAACAACTTCATCAAGACAAAAGGAGGAACTATCAAGACTTGCTACTCAATTTTTTATGAGAGAATATTGTAAGAAAAACTTGTACTTGATATAAAAATACCTCTTGATGAATAAAATCCATACTTCTTCCTTCTCATAAACTATTTTTTTGTGCATATTATGCATGATTGGTTCTATCTTTTGATATAAAGCATTCTATCCTTGATCTATGCCTTATTTATCTTGCCTTTATCTAGTAGTACATAAATTTGCAAGTCATAGTTTGTGTTATTCTATTAAGTTTCGTGTTAGAGTTTAGTTGTGAATGTTATACCTTCTCAAAACTATCATAAACTCAAAACCTCTCTATAAAAACTTATACAAACATATCAAAACTTGAGTTTCACATAGGCAATTAGCCTTAAAATTGCACTATGCATACTAAAGCAAGTGCAGGTCACTAAAACATTTGGTGTGTCAACCCCTACCACATATTAGAGTTTATTTTATCTTATTTTTTCCCCTTTTTCTTTCTAAATAGTAATAGAATATTTTTTTTTTAACTCCTCAAAGTTATGTCAAACAAAGAACCAACTCTATAATTGGAGGTTTGGCCTCAAATAGCAAGGTCCCACACCTTAAGGCCATCCCAATATTTCACCGAATAATTGAACTAGGTTTAACAAGGGTGAACTTTCTAGTGATAATAATGCCAACATGCACAGGGATCATATGGATATTATACCTCGCTCATACATCTCTACTACTATACATGTGAAGCCAATCATAAAATATATTTAGTCTTGTTACTTAGCAACACGTTGCTAACAATTACCATCAATACCAAGGGTACCTGACATACCCTCCCCATACAATCAATATCTAATGTCATCCCTTGGGCCAATAGTCATGCCCTCCTAATTTTTGTAGTGCTCCCTATGCACTAGGATTTATAGGATGTGCCATACATCCTCCATTTTCATTGTCATCTCCCCTATCAAGAGATGGAATGTTGGCATCTCTTAATTCCACTACTCCATTAAGGTCATCAACAGTACCCTACCTACCTTGATCTCAAGCATATATTCCAAGGCTCATAATCTAATCGCCTCCATCAACCCCACTCGACCTCATCAAAGTTGTGCATCAACCCCACGACCACTAACTACCTCTCTCAGGTTGCTACCATGGGAGATATTTACATGCATACATGCACAACTTCATTAGTCTCACCTTTTCATCTCCTTACTCATTTCACACCTTTCTCTATCATCTCTTGTCTCATTTCTCACCTCATTCTATCATCTCCCTACCCATCTCCCACCTCATTCTATCATTTCCCCACCTATTTCCCATCTTGTTCTAGCATGTCCCCTCCCATTCACCGCCTTGTTTTATTGTTTCCCCTCTCATTTCACACCTTGTTCTATCATCTCTCACCTCTTTCCATCATTTCTCATCTAATTTCCTGCCTTGTTCTATCATTTCCCATCTTGTTTCATCCCTCATTCTATTGCTTCCCCTTCCATTTCCCACCCTACTTTGTTGTTATACTACTCATTTTCCATCCCATCTACCCATTATCCTACTTATTTTTCATCTCATCTACATGTTATCCTACCCATTTCCCATCTTGTCTACCCATTATCATACTCATTTCCCATCCCATCTACACATACTTTAAAACACATTTCTCACCTTGTTGCATCATTTACCTATCCCATTTATCTTGTTTTTTCATTTCATTACCCTATCCACCTACTCATTTTCCTCCCCAACCTAGTCATTTTCCCCAATCACTTCACCCATATTCCTAATCCCCTATCTACCTTTTCACATGAACCTTTTCCTAACTTATCGGGTCCCTAACATTACCATTCTTTTCCCAAACCCTAATCCCCTATGCTCATGTGTCACTCCCTCCATCTATGACGGGCAAGCATTTATTCCATGTGCATAAGCACTACGTAGGCTAGTGTATTTTCTTGTGTGTTTGCAAAACATGTATGTGCATTCCCAAAAGTGCAATTGAAACATGCACAAACCTCCCCTTTCACCCCTAATAAATGCACATACACAAATCAAAAATCTAAAAATAACTCAACTCACTTAGGAACAATGCGCTACTCACCACCAATACTCCTAAACCCATTCACTACAATGTTGATCAACAAGCACATGCTCCATTTATTTTTCTCTTCCCTCTCCACTACCCAAAGCTCCAATTATTGTATCCACCACAATCCAAATGACCTTTTTCACCCCTTTAACCCTTATTTATACACTTTACCTCTAAAAAAAAATCTTGGTTCTAATGTTACTCTCTGTAATAACCCTCCTGGTTGCTAGTTGGACTCAGTAGTGTTATGTTTTGTTTTGATGCTCAGATACTATGATGATACTGTTATTGTTTGATGCGGTTAGTCAGATACTATGATGATACCGTTATTGTTGATTTGGGTAGTTAGATGCTAGTTGATGCTGTTATTTCACTTTGGACATGATTACCTTATATGACATGGTTGATTATATCAGTTGATTTTCTGAATTATGATATGATGCAGTGTTTTAATTTAATATGCCATGAGATGATTGTTAGTTAGAAATGTAATTCATTGATTAAACTTTAATTGTTAAAATAGGTGTGACGAAGGACAATATAGCATCACTCGTCCGCGAGTGCCCTGTTATGTTGCAATTCCTTCTCACAATGTTGTAACTTGATTTAATGCTTTGATATTTATGTATATATGCACATATACACAACTTCGTTTGTATGCAGGATTGCAAGTATAAGTCTCGATTCCACTTGCTTCGGCAGGACAGGGCGAGCACCAAATAACCCAACGGATAAATGTTGATACAGAGGTGACGATGAAGTCCTCCCGTTCCGTGATGTCAGGTTGTCTCATTTGTTTGGTATGGTTGTGGATTTTGGGTAATTGTCGTCCTTGTCTGTTGTGTTTGTGTTTTGTCTTATTTTATTTATGAGGGCATTTATAGTCATGATTTATCTTATTGAGTGAATTAAATTATTTATTTTAATGTTGGAGTAAATGGTATTTAAATATTTAAATAATTTAATTATTTTTGAAAATCTTACATTTCAATTAAATAATAATTAAATAATAAGTATGCTTAAATTATTTTAATTAATTAAATTGGTGGTGGATAATTATGTGAATAATTTATTTAAATTAAATATATAATGTGTGGTGCAAGAAAAGTTGCAAAAACAGGAATTAAAGTAATAAAAACAAATAAAAGAACAAAAAGACAGAGTGAGCCAATGGGAATGGAGAGTTTGGAGAAAAGCTTGTTTTAAAGAATTGATTTTCTTTTATCTGGGATTTTTGGAGAGCTTTGAAGGGATGAGGAATATATTTTATTTTTAATGATGAATCTTGGAGAGCTCACACACACAGACACAGAAGAACAGAAAGCTGAAGTGCTCGAGGGATTGTTGAGTTCGTTCTGGGCTACGGATTGGAGTCAGATTCGAGGGCATCTACAAGTTTGCATTGGATTCCAGGTTTCTCTCATTGATTTTTTTCTCATACCCTTTCCTGTTTTTCTGTTTGCTTCAGAAAGAAAAACAGATTTTATTAAAATATTTTTTGTGAATATAGAAAACTTCTGTTGAAAACTAAAACTAGGGCAAATTATTGGACTAGAAAACAAAATGAATCATAGTTATTATTCTGTACAAATTCTTGTCAAGACAAAAAAAAAAACTCAGGTCTTCTGAAACACTCAGTTTATCAATATGAGGATTGGAAAAGATAAATTTTGTAGAGAATAATAGATTTGAAGTTTATTAAAATATTTATATATATATAATATAGATCCCGGTTATCTCTCTGGATTTCCTCTATTTTCTTATCATTTACGGAAATTTGTTCTTGTATTTTGTCTCTGTTGGTTTTTTTTATATTCATGAAAATAATATATATATATATATATATATAATATTTATATATATATATATAAAGTTTATTATATTATTACTGGTTTCTGTGCCTGTGAATAAAATAATTATTCCTCTGTAATTTATGATTAGTTACATTTAAAAATATATATATATATATATATACAAATTCGTATATATATATATATATACATCTACATTTATATATTAAATTCGCTGCGCATAGTTTATATCCAGAATTTTTTTGTTTAAAATTATTTTGGTTTATGGGCCGAATGGCTGTCGGTTTCCGTGTTTTGGAAGGACGTTTGTTTTTTTTTTTAAAACAAAATAAAACCTTAAATATTTTCTTTATGCTGGCAATGTTGGGAAGAGAGGGACGGCTGTCCCTGCGTCGGTGACTGCGGGTACAGCAGTCACATGGACTGCTGTGCGCAGTCCCCTATGGACTGCGGCCAGTCCTTAGGGCCTACGGCCCTGGGACTTATGGCGTTTAAAGTTTAATTTAATTTTATTTTTTATTTTTTATTTTTTAATTTACATTCTATGTTAGATGTATATATTATGTTTTTGTTTATTCGATAGATGCACTTCGTTTATTTTATTAAATATCAATATGATAATTTAGTTTATTATTAAATATAATGATTTGTAATTTATTTCATTTTTTTTTAAATATTATAATCGTAATTTATGATATCATTAAATATAATGATTATAATTTGTTTTATTTAACTGAAATTATGATTACTATATTTAATATTTTTGATTAGTTTATGATGTAAATTTTATTGTTTTATATTTTAAGATTAATTTGTATTAGTATGCAAATAAGGGGTATTATTTTATTTATGGGATGAGCGAATAATTTAAATCTGGTATTTGTTTAATTGTTATTGTGGAAACTATTATTGTACGAGATGTATTGGAAGATTTGTTTTAAATGTAATTAAACTTTTGATAATTTTTAACACTCTGGTTGTAATAGGAATGTTTTATGAAATTGAGTAAATTGCGATTTTGGTTATGTAATCAAGTGAGTCATTTTCCTTAACTATGAAATCGTGCAGTCTTGTTATTGTCTTCCTTTCTTTATGGTTGTAAACCTTTCACTCGTAATATGGGAACCCTGTTGTCAAGTTGTGAAAACCTTGTTCCAGAGGCTTGTTGTTTTAGAGTGTTATTCTCCTCTTGTATATGCTTTTGAGCGTGTTGGTTTTATGTTAGGAAGGGTTGAACAATTTGGTAAGACTTTTGACTTTGTGTAATCGCGAGAGGGTTAATGCCTCGTGTATTTAGATTGGTTTGTGCTTTATTATGGTTAGTTCAACCCTTGCCTATTTTGAGATATGTTAGGGGTCATAGGAGGGAGAGTGGCTCTTCGTGGGCGCCGGCGCCTCAAGATGAGGAAGGGCTCAGGATAACCCACGAATGAGTAAGCTAAACAAGTGATAACCTAAACAATAGATTTAGGGGGTTGGGTAGTTTAAACACACAAGATAATAAAACTTTGGATTCCTCGGCTATGCATTAGGGCTACCATAGACTAGTGATAGACTGAGAAGGCCGTGGTCGGCATAGTCATGGTCTCGTCTTCACGAGAGACTATTGGCTCCGCATCAGCTACCCTATGGTGTCGACGCCTCAGTTAGGAGGAAGGGCCAGGAGATCCATAGATGGGTGCCGGCGCCTCAGTTGGAGGAAGGGCCAGGAAATCCCATGAGAGCTATGCGATGACACTCTCCACTTGACACCCTTGTGCTTTGTTATTGTTGCCTCTGGATGTTATCTCTTTTTGATGTATCTTTGAATTCTTGTGAATTGTTTTATGATTGTTAAGTGATAGTACTACTTGTTATTGTGATGAGTTTATTGGTTTAACTGGTTATGTGATTTGAGTAAGTTGATGGTTGTTCTTTATAAGCTTTGAGTTGTACTTGTTCTGTATCATGTTATTGAGTCGGTTGACATTCATGGTCGGGTTCACTTCCTCATCACCTCTGAGCACGGGGGGTGAGTTACTTCGTAATTCACATGGTTGGGTGGAATGTGCTCCGCACCCGTTGGGTTCCCCATCAGCGTCTTGTCTTCGCAGTTTTTTTTTCCGCAGTGCAGATGTTCCAGTGATCAGTTGTACTTCATGTTCCTTTATCTTGTATCAATCCCCATGTTGGGAAATTCAATGTAATTCATGTATCAAAGAAAATTGTAATGTAATATTATTTCAATGATGTAATAGCTAGGTTGATTTGGATTTGGTTAAAAGATTTATCATGGATGTAATTGTGCGATGTTGACATACTCGCATCATGACTATCAGTTGTATCATTGTATATGGTTTTATAAATTAAATGGTTATGTTGTTTTCTTATCTTTATTTTGTGTTGTGGTTGCAATGTAACCTCGCGTGCCCCAGAGAACCAAGTGTATTAATGTTATGTGTTATGCTATGTGATTATGGTTTAATGTTGTTACATGTTACTTCTATTATTTTTAAAAAAAAAATTATTCGCATTATGTGTGTGTTCTCTGGGGTCTGCACGACGGGCGTTACACTCTCTTTTCCTTATTTTTCATCCTACATTGCCTATTTCTCCTATCAAGAGCCCATCCAAGTCCCATATCCCTACCTCATACCTATTCACCAACTCTTTTCTCAATGATTGAAGTGTCATGTTTTAAATTTTGCTAATATTATTTCTGTGAAATGATGTTATAAAATGTTTTCTTAAAGAGGGGTAAAATGTAGCCATTATCATATCAAGTCTACCCCACAAACTCATCCCAAATGTTAATTAAATGAATATTTTATTTAAATTAACCCATTCCATCATTCTTATAATGTTACTTAAATGTGTCTCGACTATTTAATTTACTAGTTCAATCCATTCCAAACATTAATTAAATATATTTCATTTATTTAATCAATCAACTCAACCATTTATCTTACATTAGTTAAATATATTCAACTATTTAACTAACCAATTTAATCCTTCTTCCCATTTCAAATAAATAGATTGCATCTATCCATTTAATTTATTGGTCAATTTAGCATATTTCCCTACTATTCCCACGTTAATTGAATAAATTATATTTATTCAATTAATTAAATCATTTCCTAAAAATTCTTCCATACAATATTTATTTAATTTCTATAAAATCTCTTGCTTCATTAGTGGGATAAATAAATCAATTTTATTTAACTAATTTATCATGTGCACATTCCTCCAAAGTCAACCTTGCACAAGGCTCCAAATTTGGCATGACTCCAAATTCAAAAAGCTCTAAAAAGAACCATTTCAATATCCACCCTCCATCCTTGTCTTAATATGTGCACCAATCACATGATCACTTATCGCTTGTTCATAATCCTATGTGAGGATCAACCCTAACCATCCATCTCTAGAGATCTAATCTTAACAATTCATCCAACTAAGCCAAAATTTATAAATCCAACGTCTCCCAAGCCATTTTTAAGAAGAAAGAACATTGGATGTTAAGGTTATGTTGTAGGTTTGAACACCCACATTTTACCTCAATTATCAACTATCATCTTGGAGCAATCACCATTGGTCAACAAGGGTTTTTATTGGTAAGGATTCATTGCTTTTATCTTTTTTCCTTCCTTTAGATCTAACCTAAGGTGCATGCTAGTATAGGATATGATTTTTAATTTTTTATGTTGCTTCCTACTCTTTTAGTCCTATATTTTAGGTCCATAAATAACTCAAAATCATCTCATACAATTTCTTGTTAAATTATACATATACAAGTTATTTTACACTATAACATTTATTTTCATCATAACACATTACTCCAATCCATCCAATATCAACACCATATACTACAAAATATTAGGTTTAAAGAGACTTTAATATGATGGAATATTTTGAAAATCAAATTATAAACAAAATCTTACCTTTTTCAATCATTATTTCATCTTGAAGCTCTCTACCTACCTCCTCCATGTAGCTTAAATCTTTCTTCCCACAACTAAGTGTTCCTTATTGTAGCTAAATGTCTTCTCTCTATAACATGGAACTATCTCCCTATAGCTTCCATTTTCTCCAAAACTTGTACAATATTTTTGTTTTATTTTATTTTGGATCTGTCTTTTTTCTTTTCTTATTGCTTATATATTTCCATTTTTATTTTTATTTTTTGTCATCTCTCCCCACTTGCATAATTCATTTTTCTATTTTTAATTATTTCTCTTTAACTTTCTTTCACTTGCATGGTTGGTTCATTCAAGTGAACTCCTATTAGATCCATAATTAACTCAAAATCGTCTCATGCAATTTCTTGTTAGCTTACATGTATACCTAGTTATCTTCCATTATAACATTTAATTTCATTATAATGCATTCCAATCCATCTAACATCAACTAATGAAATCAACAACTATTTTAAACATTACTTTTAATTAAAAAATCTATTTTTTGAACATATGTTTATTTTTCAACTAAAACTTGCTCACTTATCAAAAGAACTTCATAATTAATTTTTTTAGCTATACAATAAATTTTAGATAAATTTTCCTCTAGCTCATGGTAAGACTAAATATAGTAGTTTTCTCACTCGATTCTGGAATGGAAAGACTTAAATGAAAGCCATAATTTAATTAATTACTCTAAACATCCTAATTAATTTCATTCTTTCCCACTAATTAATAATTATTTTTTGATGGAATTAATCAAAAATAAATTATGTCAAGAAGGGTTATAACCAGGATGCACACTATTTGATCATTCTTCATGTGTTCAATGTCCTTTCTCATTTATTACACGTTGGCACACCCCACATGTTTGATATTGTGGCACCACACAGCTGTAACATGTAAACGTGTTGCACATAATCATTGTGTATTGCTTTTATATTTCAACCTAACACTCAAAAGGTGTAGTCGCAACATCGAGAAAATCCTCATGTCTACAATTTTATTGCTTTGGATCCACAATCCTTCTATGAAGCATCTAGTACTGTTGAACTGGATTTAGCAATGGAGGAGAATACAATTCCTTGTTAAGGAATCACATATGGGATTTAGTTTCACTTCCTAAGGAAAGAAAATTGGTATAATGCAAGTGGATTTATTAGACCATGTTGTGGATGGTAGCATTAATAAGTTCAATTCATGACTCGTTGCAAAACAGTTCTCTCAAGTTCTAGGCATGGAGTACACTAACAACTTTCCTCATGTTGCCAAAATGAACATTTGATTTACTTCTTTTTTCACCACTACTAATCACTAGGTTCTACATGGTGACCTTCAAGAGGAAATATACATGGAGCAACTAAGGGATTCATTCAAGGTTCTTCTTTGGTATACAAACTTCAAAAATCTCTCTATAGCCTCAACCAATCCCCTTGGACTTGATATGCCAATAGATTCCTTGTTCTTTGAGTGTCACTTGGATCTTTAACTTCATCTAAAATTATACCCAGACATGTAAAGACAAGTTGTCTTACTAAAATTGTAAGACAACAATTCTGATAAGAATGCAAAATGGTTTCAAAATATTTTGTTTGTACTGTTATAACTATATTTCACAATTTCAAACAGCGAGCTAATTGAATTAAAATTTGTTCTGAAAATTAAATTACCAAAAATAATAATGTAAACAAAATATATTATAACTTGTTTACCTTTACCCGATAAAAACATAGCAGGTTGAACAAGAAAATAAATACTTACATCTATTAGAAGCTTCACATCCCCAGCTCCCATTGTAGAACACCTTTTGTTGCAATAACAATCCAAACAAGGCAATTCTAGAGATCATACAATCCAACATAAAATCCCATGACTTTCTCTCAAGTAATACAAGTGCTCTCTGGCCAAGCTAAAAATCAATTGCATTCACTTGGACCCGGACACTGTTTTCGAGTCTACAAGTACCCTTTTTCCTTACATTACCATTCTTTTCCCAAACCCTAATTCTTGATAAGAAAGTCTTGATACACATGCAGTTTGCGGACAATTTTATAGATGCAGAAATCATAATAAAATATTGAAACCAAAGCAATATAAATGTTAGCATTTCACTTGCAATTTCTTCTGCAACTGTAAGTAAAAGAAAATAAAAAAATTTCCACAGTTTAGGATTTTCACACATTTTTTACACCAAAAAACGCTCCTTGAATATTATAATTCAATAAAAAGAGAGATCCAGTGATTCAATACAGCTGAAAAATAGTTAAAAATTATCCACCCGGTCAAAACTTTGTTGCCCTTTGTTACATACACATGCAAGCATCAAAATATCAACTCACCGCAGAGCTCTGAAGGCTCCTTCAGCCTACCTTAAAATACATTTCTCCTGGTGGACCTTGCAAGGCCCAACAACTTTCATACTAAGAACCCAGGTTGGTGTCATTCAATATAATTCTTCAACAATACAAATCCACGAGATCACAAAACTATAATTTAAAAAAAAAAATAGGGTAAATTACAATTTACGTCATCAGGTACAAAACAATGGAACCAACCAATCAATCTTGCCACCCAAAGGGATCACCAGTTTAAATTGCTGTGGGATATAGCCTTTCAGACATATCTGGCCTCAGTTCTGCAGATGTGCACAACTTTGCAGGTGCTCTAAATGCTGTATGTTTTGGTGTAATGGACATTTTGTTCATGGCACACTCAAATTCTTCAAACTCTTCATTATCATTTTTACTTTCATGAAAACCTTCTCTTAGTGTATGCTTTTCTACATTCTCTAAATCATAGTTGAAAAACTCGCCAATTGCAAAAACTTGGCAAGCCCTAAAATACCGTACTGAAAAAACTCGGCAACTTAAAAAATTGCTTAAACTTTTTTTTTAAATAAAAATTGCTTAAACTTCATTAAAAACACTTTTTTTTTTTTTGCAAAATTCAATGATAAGATGCACCCAATGAGTCAATAAAATAAGTACATAGAAGAAACAAGCTGAGTCTAGTTATATTTGATTGATTTGAAAGAAAATTAGATACAAAATCGCATCCTCATGTGGAATGTTCAATACGCTGATATTGATAGTCTGAAACAAAGTGAAAATAGCAAATTGTTTTTGTAAAACTGAAAGTAAATACAACATTAATATATTTCAGCTTTTACAAATTCACATCTTCCTCTTCCCACGTCTAGTTCTCACTACGGGAGAGGGTGTAGTCGTAGGCCTCTGCTGTGGTTCCTCAACCTACTTGGAAATCCAATTTGCCTTCAAAATTCGATGTAAATGCCCTTCAAATCTCGTCTTTTGGATGCAAAATTGCTGCAAATGAGTGCACAATGCTTTGGAGAGGGTTTTTGCTGAGTGAGAAAACATAAACCAATGAAAAAAAACAACTTAAAATCGCTTTTTAGTGGCTGCCTAGGTGTCTTCATTATTGTGCGAGTTTTTCCAAAAATTACGGCGAGTTTTTATGGCGTACAATTGCACCAAAAACTCGGGAGTGAAAAAAATCACTCGCCGAGTTTTTGGCGAGTGTTGCAACTATGCTCTAAATCTTCATCCCAGGGATCAGAAATCCTCATCATGCAAAGTTGGGACCCTAGACCAGAATGTAAAATTTGGCCTCACAAACCTGAAGCGTAAGAACAAAGCAGCTGAAACAAATGAAAGCATTCATGCAGGTACCCAGACTTTTGTAGTTAAAAAGCCAGATATGCCAACTTAAAATACCTGTCAGACTGTTTCAGCAAATAGGGATCAAATGGAAAGAACATGTCCAGTCTCTCAACTCCTCCAAATGCCTTAGATTCTTCTGTCTCTAGCATGTTGTTTGCACTTGTATACTGTGAAACATCAAAGAGATGAACTGCTTTTACCTGCCGCAGATATTCTTCCACAACTGATGGCAAACATACCTATCATCCACAAATTATTTTTTCATTGCATAAGAACAAAAGAAAAGTACTTCAGATTCTGGACAATCATCTTTGTTCACGTATTTGCTATTGCTACATACCTTCAATGGGCATAGCTTGTGGTCAAGAATTTTTTTCAGTGGCAATTCTTCTATTAACAATCTCTGTTTAGGATCGTCCATAAGTGATTTCAACCGGAAACACAGAACATACATAATTGCCTGCCAAATTATCACAACAGTGTTTTATCAAAGTCAAAACAAAAAGAATCCATCCTTTCCTGAAGATAAAAATTCATATGAAATCATTTAAACACCTCTGGTCTGTGTCAGGCCTCTCCCAAAAGTTGCAAGAAGTAGAATATGAAGTCTGGCTTTAATAAATAGCCCAAACCAGAATTTGTTTGAGTATACAGGATATTCCTAAGTACCTATTAATATGTTAGAATAGATGTACATCACTCTTATCAAATGCTAAAGAGTACGAGACATTCCTATATTCTGATTTTTATTTGTTTGGATGAAAAACACTCTTATCAGGATTTCTTAATGAACCCTTTGTATGTGTTTATTTATGGAATGTATGTTTGGCTCACCTCATACATGATGTATATGCATTGGATATTTTAGGTGGCTATCCCCTCCCCCTCACCCTATTTATCATACAGTTTTAATTCTCTCTTTCTGATATTATAATTCTTTGGGGATCTTGAGATCCCAAATTCAATTATGTCTGCATATTCTACATTGCATGTTGGGAATATTTCCTTTCTGCCATAAAACAGTGTTTAGACCCATTATTTATTTTCCATAGTACAGTTTTCCAAGTAATTTCTTTGCAACTTATTGGACATGGTAACTACAATTGTCAATTACATGATAACTCTGCTTAATTTAAATATCACTTTTCTACTAAACTCTTGAGTTAATTAACAGAAAGATCTTGTTCTAATTTAATCAATTACCTATCGCTATGTTATAAAAATAAAAATAAATTTACCTGACATGCAGAATAGAAGACACCATGCAATCCTGGATTTGTGGTCTTCCTCTCATTATTCTGCTGAGGTGTGTATTGTAAGCACCAACCTACTAACCTGAGAGAATTGACGAGTCACAGAAATTCAGAACTCTCTAGATAAGACCAAAAAACACCATAAAAAGAACAATTTAATTACACTTTTAGGCACATAAGGCTACAAACCTCTTTAGCGAAGCAGAAATTACAAATAAAGGCAGATATTTAGCACGAGCTAAATAGCTCGCTAGATAAGCAGCTGCACTCATTCTGCCAAGTACAACCAAGATGTTAGTTTAGAATAAGATTTTGCTGAAAGAGTTCATATCAATCAAGAAGTAATCTCATCACAAACAGTTGATAAGACCAACTAAAAAATTGAACCAGTACTAATGCTAAAGTAGATCGAAGGTATGAATGAGACTATGACATGTTCATTTCAAGACAATAGCCAAAAAGAATTCGGAACTTGTCCAAGAGTTATATGGTAAAAGAATTGAAAGGTGCAAGTTAAAATAGAGTTTCCTAAAACTTCACTGCCTGGTTGAGTCTTAGCAAAAATGAGCGTATAGTTCAAATCGGTATAGAAAAGGTCTTTATCATCTTACATCTGAATACAAGGAAGCAAAAACAATATTCCCATCAGAAACATCTGAGGAACATGTTAAATACAGACCTAAATGACACACCGAGTTAAAGAACCTTGAAATCTGAAGGCCTATATAGAGTTATAATAAAGGTTACTTTGTCTTCTACCGAAGGAAAAAAAATGTTGAGTGTTACCTTACATAAATAAGTTTCATTCTAGTCATTAACGAAACATCATTTTACAACGGCACAAAAACCTCAATATATAAAATGCAGGTAGATACAGAACAGTACATGTACAAGTCTTGATTACTTACATTGCATCCATTATTTAGAAACATCTGATGGTGTTTATTATGTAATCAAGTCTCGATAGCCATTCAAATGCAAAACATTTATATTCAATAAAACCTAGTTCAGGAAAAAAAAAACATTAAAGAACATTTAATACTTTTGTGCAGCATTCAATGAAAATGTATATAGATATAACTTGGCTGGCCATCCAGGCATGACATGATACCTGATTTATGCCTTAGTTTTTTAGTCTTTATTCTTGGTGTAATTATTTTATTATTCTTGGTGTAATTATTTTAGTCATGTTTCATCTCACTAGAATTAATTAGCAGATTAGTCCTAGGTTAAAAGGTTAAGTACGGTTTCTTTTCCCAATGGAGACAGTAAGTAAATACCCTTCAAAAAATATCTCTTTCAATCTTGTATTGTTAATGCAATACAGAGACAGCCATTGTGTGTGATGCTGTGTTTACAGTCAGATTTGTAGGTGTAATCCAGCTCAAGTGAACAAGTGCACCCATTTATCTGCATATTTATTTCTGTTATTAAATGTTATTAACATTTGTTTTGAACTTTGAAGAATGCAGCAAATGCATTAAAGCTTCAACCAGTTGTTGCTACCACCACAAAAATGCCAAGGGTGTTTCTCAAAGATTCCTTCAAAGTTTGTGACAAAAGAAGAGCTAACAAGATTGTTTGCAAAATTAGCAATAAACATCAAGAACAACCTGATATCTTTTGGGAAAAGACCAGCGGATCCAGAGTTCAAAGAAGAAGACAAACACCTGTGTTGAGAACCTACCTCTCAAATGGGAATCATATCAGGCTGCAGAAGGAAACCAATGAAAATCCTCTTTTAAGTTTTACCTTCAACATGAAGATCTCATAATATGTTTTCGAAACAAACCAAAGGTGCATTCAAGGTCGAATGAGGTCCAGCTGCCTTTCGAGGTGCAACTAGTTTATGACCTGGTGAAGAAACTAAATGTAGATTTGCAGAATTTGAAGGGGTCAGCTCATACATGGGGGAGCAAATGGATATACCAAAATTTTAAAAGGAATTTACCTAGTCTGCTAAGGATTTTTTAAGTTCATTATAGTTGCCAGGAAACTCCATTATGGGAACATAGACAACGTACCAATCCCTGTACCCAAAATTTCCAGTGAATCATTTACATATAAAATAGCAGTCTCTTTATTCATATAACGCACGTACCCTAATTTGATTGGCATCCCCGTCCCCATACCAGTACCAGTACCCTGCATCTCCCGGCAACTATGAAGTTCATAAAGGTTTGTATAGGATTGCTTGGATTCAGAATGATCAAAAACTTTTGGTCAGCGAGCAAAGTCTGGTAAAGTTTAAGATAGGAGATTATTTTGATGAGATTTTGTGAGACATTATTCCTATGGATGCTTGTCATGTTTTGTGAGGGAGACCTTGGCAATTTGACAAGAAAGCCATGCACAATGGATATGCTAACACATACTCATTAACGAAGGATGGAGTAAGACTTAAATTGAAACCATTGAAAGAAGAAATGGGTAAGGTTTGCAGCAATGCAAGGATTCGTGCAGTTGATGCCAAGTTTTTAGATGGCATGAAGCATGAAAATGTTTGTTTTGCTTTGATTCCAAAAACTAACCAAGAAAGAGTGGAAGATGTTCCTGTGGAAGTTGCAGATTTGTTGCATGAATTTCGTGAGATTGTTTCAAATAATGCACCAGAAGGATTGCCACTTGTGAGAAGGATAAGTCACCAAATTGATTTGATACCAAGAGCAAGTTTGCCTAACAAGGCAGCCCACAAAATGTCTCCTATAGAGAGTGAAGAGCTGAATAGACAAGTGCAAGAATTGTTGCAGAAGGGTTTGATTAGAGAGAGCCTAAGTCCATGTGCAGTGCCTGCTGTTTTGGAACCAAAGAAAGGTGGAGAGTGGAGAATGTGCACAGATTCAAGGGTCATAAACAAGATCACTATCAAGTACAGATTTCCATTGCCAAGAATGGATGATATCATGGATTGCTTAAGTGAGGCTAAATACTTCACCAAGATTGACCTGAAGAGTTGCTATCACCAAATCCAAATCACAGAAGGAGATGAATGGAAAACGGCATTCAAGACAAAGGAAGGTTTGTATGAGTGGTTGGTCATGCCTTTTGGGCTAACCAATGCACCCAATACATTTATGAGATTGATGAATGAGGTATTAAAAGAGTTTTTGGGAAAATTTGTTATTGTTTATCGTGATGACATTTTGATATTTAGTAAGACATTAGAAGAACATTTGATGCATATCAGATTCGTTTTTGAAAAGTTGAGAGAAGAGAAGTTGCTCATTAACTTGAAAAGAAGTGCAACTTTATGAAGAGGGAGTTGGTATACTTGGAATTCGTTGTTTCAGGAGAAGGAATCACAATGGATCTAGAAGAGGTGAGAGCTATCTTAGAATGGCCTACACCTAGAAGTGCTACAGAGGTGAGATCATTTCATGGTTTGGAAAGTTTTTATAGGAAGTTTATTAGGGGTTTCAGTAGTATTTGTGCACCACTAACTGAGACCATGAGAGGGGACAAAACAGATTTCAGATGGACTACAAGGGCAGCAAGGAGTTTTGATTTATTGAATGCCAAAGTGACGGAGCAGCCTATTTTAGCACTTCCTGATTTCAGTAAGGTATTTCAAGTGGATTGTGATGCAAGTGGTAATGCCATTGGAGTTGTTCTAAGTCAAGAAGGTAAACCCATTGCTTACTTTAGTGAGAATTTAAATGACACAAAGAAAAAATATTCAGTTTATGAATAAGAATTTTATGTTATTGTTCAAGCATTGAAAAAGTGGGACACTATCTTTTGCATAAGGAGTTTGTTTTGTTTATGATCATCAAGCACTTCAATATTTGAGTAGTCAAGTGAAGTTAAATCAGAGGCATATGAAATGAGTAGAATTTTTGCAAAGTTACACAATTGTTTTGAAGCATAGAAGTGGGAAGTCTAATAGGGTTGCAGATGCATTGAGTAGAAGACAAAGTTTGCTAACTGAAATGCAGGTTGAAGTTGTTGGATTCAATGAATTGAAAGAGTTGTATGAAGGGGATCCTGATTTTGGTGAGGCTTGGAGAGCTTGCAAAGCACCTATTGCGGCAGATAGGACAAAGTGGTTGGATTATTTAATCCAAGACGGTATGTAGAATTTTTGCTCATACATGGGGGAGTAAATGGATATGCCAAAATTTTAAAAGGAATTTACCTAGTTTGCTAAGGATTTGTTAAGATCTTAGAGTATATCAAACCAAGACAAGCCATATTGTACCCAGCTCCTGTAAGGTGAAATTTTGTGATTATGGAGTGCATAATGAAATTTCACCTTTTGGATTTGAAGGCTAAACTCCCAGAGGATATGGAGCTCAACTAGAAACAAGATTACCTGGTTTGTTAAGCCCTTGATTTAGAGCATATCCAATAGGCGACAAGTTGTGTCGTACCCAACATGTTGGGTGTTTGTAGAGTATATGGAGTTGTTCTAAGTTCTGATGTCTAAGGCCAAACCACTTGAAAATATAGAGTTTGATACCTACACCTCCAACTTGGAGTAAGAGATTCAAAATGGGCTAAGAATGTTTAATTAAAGGGAATTCTTGAAGATGCTATCTCTTTGGCTATAAGATCAAAGATCAAAGTCAAAACTCTTAAAAGGAAGATCTTATGTTTTGATAAGGAAAACACATTAGATAGGAAGAATAAATTATGGTGGAAAGTCAATAGCTTATCAAAATGACGTAGCCCCAAATGCAAATCCATGTTGTAACTATCCCAAACTATTTAATAAGTACCGTGTATCTAATTCAAACAATACAACTACCTGACAATGTATCCATAGCCAAAAACTAAACCCAATAAGACAATAGAGGTAACCCCATCCAATCTGATGTCAAATTCGAACATAAACCAAGAATTCAATCCCTTTCTATGGTAGAAACAAAGCATCTGCCAATCTTTCTCTACAATGTCTAGGATGGACCAACTTTGTGTCTTCAATTTTTTGCCCATATTTAAAAGAAATAGGTTTCGGTCATGGTCATCACTAGTAGAATGCTTAACATTCTAGACAAGAAACAAGTTTGTAAGTTGGGTCTTCATTTAAAACACCTATGTGAGTTTTTTCATTCAAGTACCAAGCCAATGAAGCACTGAATTCCTAAAAGTGGTAAATGATATGGAGAATATTGTAGCTAATTATACCCTTGAGGATAAATTCTTTGTTGTTGATATTATAGGGGTGGATGTTGTATTGGGTGTTCCAAAGTTGTGCTTACTAGCATAGTTAAAAATACTCAAAAAATTACCCACCAACTTGCAAGTCAATGAGGCTCAGCAAGTCACTCACCGATCAATTCACTTGAAAATTGGCAAGCATACGAGTCCATACTATTAACTTGTGTCATGCCCCCATCCAAGTAGGAAATAGATCAAAGTAATTGATCAAAATCACAGCACCTAAAGCACAACGATTTAATAAAGGGAGCAATTATGACAAGGGCAGCAATCCCTTGCAATTAAAGGTATTTAATTAAAATTAAATTAAAGGTTTCAGACCAGCAATTAAGGGAATAGTTGTGAACATAGTTTCAAGACTCAGACTCAGACTCAAGACTCGACTCAGCAACCCAAAGTTTTGACTCAGACTCGGGACTTGGCACCCACTCGACAAAAAACTCAGCAAAAAAAAAAACCTCATTATTACACCAAAAAAAAAGAAATAAATGCATTTGGAGCACATAAAAGTCTAATTTGACTATCAATTTTTCATAATTCAAACATTACACATCATATGATCCTCAAACTCTCAAGATTTGAAATTCTAGCCACTATGTTTGTTATGTTCAGGTGCCAGAAAAGTTTGAGCTCAATAATCGAGAGTTCGAGCCTAAGACTTGGGAGTCTTGTAGCAAAACTCAATCGAGTAGACTCCAAGACTCAACGCAAGAGTCCATTCAACTCGGCTAAGCTAGCTCAAAAACTTAGGAGTTTGGAGAGTCTTACAGAGTACTCAAAGAGTCCTCAAATTATGGTTGTGACTCTTCCAAAAAGGCAATAATAATGGAGAGTTGTGACTCCCAAGAAATTGAAAATATAAGAGAGAGTTTATCATTTGAGGACATCCATAACATCATCCAATAATTCAATTGAGAATAGAACCTTATATGACTTTGCAAGTAAATTAAATTATGTTCTCAAGAGTAGTGATGATGTAAGGATGTGACTCTTAATGTGAAAGGTTGTGACTCTTTCAAATGTGAAAGGTTATGACTCCCTCAATAATAAGATATAAAAGGGAGATCCTTGTGGAAAAAACATCAATTTGGGAATGAATCAATGAATGAATTTGGAAATAAATTTGGGAATGAATGAATTTGGAAATAAATTATTATTCTCAAAAGGAAGCAATGAAGGGTGGTGACTCCTTTATTCATTATTGTGAAGGGAGGTGACTCCTTCAATAAATGGATATAAAGGGTAAATCAATTCAACATATGAATCAAGCAAGAAAAAAGAGAAATAAGAATAAGAAATATAAGGCATCTCTTGGGAAAAGAGATTGAGAACAGCCATTGATAATATTTTGAAAATAATCGGTGACAGCCATTTAAGAGAAAATTTATCATTTCTTCAAAAAGGAATTTATTTAGAAATATTCTAGCAAATTCCTTAAGGAATCATATCTCGAATTTGTTAAGCGTCTTGCAAATAAGACAGTCATTCAACCTTTTGAGTTCATGAAAGGTGAAGGAAGACCAACCTTCATGCTCTTATCAAGTACGCCACCCAGAGATGGAATGGACACCCAACCTCCCATGCTCATGGGCCAGGCAGTGAAATGGAAGACCAGCCTTCCATGCTCTTGGGCTTAATCAAGGAGGAAGGTCAGCCTCCAAGGTGGACTGTGAGATGGAAGGACGGCCCACCTTCCATGCTCTCGCAAAACAAGAACGACCAGCCTTGAGATTGCCATTTGCAAGCATTTCCAATAAATTCTTCTGGTGATTTGCTATGAGGAATATGCTATGAACTAAATATTAATGATGCTGTGAACTATTGATCTAAATATTATGATGTTTTAGCTATGATTTATTGATCTCAATATTATAATGTTTTATGTATGGATTTGAATATTCTCATAAATTTGATACCTGTTAGTACTAATATTAGTTTTTAGCAAAGTTGCATGGACACGGATATGGATACAAATACAGATACGGTATCGGACACAGATACAGCCATTTTTTAAGACCCCCAATATGGTTACGGCTGGATACGACATTCATAAAAAACAAATACACGTATATTTTCTAAGTTATTAGAGGAAATTTTCATTACTTTAAAAGAAAATAAGTAAATATAAATTAAATAATATTAAAATTTAAACATTAATAATTTAGTAAACAATAAAAGTGGGTGGCAGGGTGGCCCCCCTCCGCCCCTCATATAACTACATACTACTCGCATCCACGAGGTCGATGCATAAAGACAAAATTAAGCCAACAAAGAAGGAGAACTTGAGGTGGTGGACGGGGTGAGAAAGATGGTTGCATAGGGGTAAGAGCACATCATTCCAAGTCATCTCCAAAATGGCGGAGGGAAGCGAAAGGAAGGTAATCAAAGTTTAGCAGGCCACTAAATTAGGGAAGGCCGCGGTGTCGTTAGGAGGAATTAGTGACACAAGAATCAAAGCGATAACAGCTCGACATGTTGGGCACAGCAATCATGAAAACTATAGCACTTGGGCCGAGTGGCAAATTTTCTATTCACGAGGAGAGGGCCGAATGAAGGATGAAGGCCGTAGGACAATGTCATGGCAAGGACAAAAGCTTGC
Organism: Sequoia sempervirens; assembly: GCA_007258455.2. Lineage (NCBI taxonomy): Eukaryota > Viridiplantae > Streptophyta > Pinopsida > Cupressales > Cupressaceae > Sequoia > Sequoia sempervirens. The sequence goes on along the minus strand of VDFB02000020.1, from coordinate 11,701,228 downwards.
TTCACCATCATTCAGATTCGTGCGCGGAGGCTCGGCCTTACAACATACGGGCCTTTTAAATGAATTGATGAAGACATTTACATTATGGTTTTCGAAATCTGGTTTGTGTTTGTTTTTGTGCAGGGAAAGGTCGACAAAAGGGCTGCAAATGGTGAGAACAAGCAGATCGAAATTCATTATCTCCATTTCGGCGGGGGGGCTGGAAAGTTTCAGTGTTGATACACCAGTCTCCTTGGTGGCAACGGAGAGACAAATAGCGTTTCGAGAGATTATGGATCAAAGGCTAAAGCGAATTCTGATGGAGGATGATCCCCTGGCATTGTTAGCAGTCAAAATGGTATTAGGCAAAGGTCATCTGGAAAGAAAAGAATTTACGAGAGACAACGCTCAAATCTCTTCTCGATTCTTAGCCGTTATTCTGGACCTGGAAATTCCTAAGGCGGAGGCAAAAGAAATGATGGAGCGTCTGTTCCGAGGCGATCTGCTAGGAGGGTTGGAGAAGACTCTAAAAGCGGCCTTCAAGGGCAAAGGAATCCTGCGCCCCGCAAACCTGGACCTTCTCTGGGAAACGGACGAGGCTGTCAAAGTTTTCCCCTTCATTTTAGACCTAAAGGGAACAGAATTGATGAGGCATAGGATGGTATCGGCCATGGCAGTCGAATTCCTGAAGAGGAAGCTGAGGCTCGTGACGAAGGAGGGGATGGAATGGGTGGAAGACTTCACCCGGTTTGCAGTAGTATCGCCATGGAATTGGTAATTCGACACCGGCCGGGTGAGGCTCGGCCTCTGTATTAATTCTCTATATTTAAAATTGTAATAGCAGCTAGTTTTGAAGCCAGGCAGTGGGACTGCAAATTTTGTTCCAGTAGTAGCTTGCTCCCGGGCTGGAGGGTTTAGCCGATAGAATCAGATATTATGAAGGATTGTTATCTCCTGCTATGCAGATGCACGTATATTTTATACAAGTTAATATAAATCCCTACTTTGCGTATCAAAAAAAAAAAAAAAAAATTTAGTAAACAATAAACAATTAAATTTATACTAATAAATTTTATTTATATTTATAGAATAAATTTTAATTTTTTCAAAATTTCTAATGTTTAAACAACATAATATAAATATAAAACTATAAACAATTAACTTTTTTAAATCTATAAAAATTAAAACACCAAAAAAATAGTAGAGTTGCACTAGAAGAAGACCTAGAAAAATGGGTTGTTGAAATAGAAAAACATTTCAATTGTCTTCCTCATTTGGTGTAGGTTTTATTTATACAAAACAAAAAGAAAATTGCACGATTGAAATTTTTTAAGATTAAGTTTAGGAAGATTCATGTCAAATATTTTGAAAATCAAATCACAACGTATCCGGCACGGCTGGAAAATAAAGATTTTTTTGGGCACATGTGGGTACGGTATCCAACGTGTATCTACGGTGTATCCTACCTGTATCCTTGTATCCGCGGATACAAGGATACGTGCACCCGAGGAGGAGCAGGGGTGTATCCGGCTACTTTGGTTTTTAGTGATTAATGTTGTTTTGTGGGCCTAAAATTAGGAATTTCCCAAGTAGGGACATTACAACTCGCTTGCCAACAGTTGAAAAAACAAGGCAGAGAACAGAGAACAAATTATGCCCCTCCCTTTGTAATTTTCTCATTTGCCCTATTCATAATTTCAACTCTTTGACAACATTGCATCAAATTATATCAATGGTTGATTAATAATAAAATTACGAAAAATGGCATGCACCACAAAGATCACTGCAGCCTTGAAGGCCATAATTTGGTTTGGAACAGACCAGGAGCACTTCGGGACTTTGCTCTGGTCTTGAAAGGCAAAAGATGAAAATTTATTTAGGGAAGCAGCATATGGAAAAGCAACATCTTTTCCCTCTATTTGGCTTAAAATAACAAAAACAACATTTTTTCCCAGTTCTTATAAATAATTTAGTGTTTTTTAGTTTCTTATTTTTTCCTGATTAAATCCTCGGTATTCCAATTATACTTTTGGTTTGCTATGTCAATCCTGATTTAGAGTAATGCTACTATGATCAAAATAGACTTTTGTATTCTCTAAATTCATTCTTTATGCCTCCTATACATCATTTACTCTTATTTTATAAATTTACGTACTTTCAAATATGCCGAGTTTTAATAGTCTTTGAATCTGGATCATCATTTAGTATTGGCAATTTTTTGCTGAAATCTCAAGTCTGAGTCAAAATTTAGGTTTTCCAAGTCTAAGTTCTTGAACTATGGTTACTAGTAATATGCCACCCCAATTGGCAAGAACAAGTCTTGGCAATTCATTTGTGCAAAAGAGAACACATCTAATGTACCTTGTATTCGGTGACCGAGATTTAGTCACAAAAATATCACAGAGCATAGATGCAAAATTTGCACCACACGTTGTTGGAGCAAGAGAGCAGAGATAAAAAATAAGGAACTGCAAACAATTAAAAATTCAGCATAGTTAGACAACTCATAATAGCAATAAGAACTTGAAGCATAAATAATTTGAAAGTAAACAATTATTGTCCAAAGTTGTTATGAGCAATTATCACAGCACCAGAAAAGGAGGAGCTAAGCAACTTAAATGGAATGCATACAAGATAATTGACAATACATAGACCATGTACTCCTCCTGCATACAAATAACAAAAAAGAGTCCTTTACCTTCTAAACAAATAATGTGTAAATTACCTGAGTAAACTTTGACTTGTGAGTATTCAAAATTGTTGATTGGAATGAATGCATGAGTGTTTTGTAGACCTATCCATAAAACATAGATGAACATACATGAATGACTGATATCAGACAATTATTGAAACCAAGCACAACTGTTATCTAGATGCAAATAATCATTTCACCTGTGGTAGACGACCCTCCTGGGCACATAAGTTTAGATGATTTAATGCCAACTCCATTAACACATCCATTTTATCTGCAATTTTGTCTGAACTTAGCTTACCGTCAGAAGATTTTGCAAATTGAATATTTTCCTGTGATACAAAACCACAAAAAATGATTTAGAGAAAAGTGAAAACCAATGGCAATTTTAGCTTTCAAAAGCATGCAGAACAATTGCATTCGTGATAACTTCACAAAATGATCAATTCAAGATAAAGAAAACATATCACAAGAGTTAACATAAGAAATAGGACAACATTCAAATAGCTTGGTTCTCATAGACAAGTGAACAATACAACCACAAAGGTGAGCAAGCTGTCAACATTCTTTTTTAAAAAGGTGATAAAAACCATAGTTGTCAGGAGACGCGTCTCCCCCCCTCTAAGACGCGTCTCCCCCCCTCCGAGACGTGTCTCCGACACTGCACCAGTACCCTAGGACGTCTTTAGGCACCTGGAAACTTTTCAAAAGTCTCCCGCCGTCTCCCAAGTCTCCAGCTCTAGAAAGTGGCATCTCCCGTGAAGTCTCCCGCGTCCCTATCAAGTATCCTACATTTCAAAGGCCAAACATAAAGCAAAAAACCTAAATCATGATTTTTAAAAGGTAGACGCATCATTTAGCACACGATATCAGACTTCAGTTAGTAAGTTATAGACTTACAGTATTTACTGTATTTTAAATTTTAAATTTTTCTACCTCTCCCATGCTTATCCGTCTCCAACTCTCCAGTCTCTCATGCTTTTTGAATGTGAAATGTCGGCTGGGCCTAGATATCTTCAAGTTCATGTTGTGCACATTATTATAGTGCAAGGCTAATACTAATAGTATTTTTTGATTTTTCAGATTGTTTTATAATTTATTTTATATTTAGCATCAGCCATCACCAGTAATCTCGACAAGAGCATTGCCCCTGTTTAAAATCATGGAATATGTTACATATTCCACAATTTTAAACAAGGGCAATGCTCTTGTGGAGATTACTGGTGATGCTAAATAAAACAATCTGAAAAATAGCATCACCAGTAATCTCCACAAGAGAAATATTGTTGTGGATATTACTGGTGATGCTAAATAAAACAATTTGAAATTTTTTAAATTAGGCTTGCAATATATATTATTAATTTTTATATTAAAAAAACAATGGCGTCTCCAAGTACCCCCGCCTCCTATTTTCAAAAAGATGCCGTACCGGTACCAGTACCAATCTCCCGTACCAGTACCAGTACTAGTCTCGCGGCAACTATGATAAAAACAATTGGAATGTAGGAAATAATACGGCTTATACCTCACTACCAATTTTTCCTGGATCCTCTTCATTTTCTTCATCTTCTTCCATCTCCATCTCAAATACATAGACCTTGTTTGAGTCTTCATGTAAAATGTGTTCCCATCTTACTTCAACCTAGAATACATGCATGATAAATATAGCATTAAATGATATATTTTCTATAAAAAATAAGGGAATTGTCAATTATTTTACTAAAAATAGCAAAATCAGAAGAAGAAAAAATGACCACAAATTGTTTTTGGATTTCAATCACAAATAAGTGGCTACTTACATCAATCTCAATAAGCCTATCCACCACTGCCATAAGTATCATGCTACCAATGATTTCTCCAACTGCACTACTTTCCACCCTAAGCATATTTTCCACATACAAAGCATTCCACTGTAAATACAACACAAACACAATACATAAAACTGTTTCCCTTTATGGAAGAAACTAAAGATACTTATCATTTCCAGCATTTTATAACCACCAGCAATAACATTTCCAAGCCATGATTATTAGTCGTTAGATAAAGCTTAACAGTATAGGATGGAAGAATAAAATATCAGTTTCCACAGACAGGTACAGCATAGAACACGCAATGCAAAACAAACATAATAAAGCACAACAAAATAAGAGCTTAACATGTTCAAATATATCATAAATCATTTATATATGCCAACTAACAGCAATTTAAAATTTGAAACTTCAGTATAAATGGTTTTGCCTCCAACACATGTCAATTACATAAAAGGGAGCAATACTCATCATCCACACTGACAAAAAAAAATTTCTCAAGACTGCCACCAAAAAAGAAAACATGAATGTTTTCTTTCCTGTAGCACTTACCTTATCACATATTGCAGTTTGTACTATCGTAAGGACTTGCTTTCTCTATCAAAGTTCTGAATGCAAATTACTGTGTCACCAGAAAAAGTTCATAAATTCCAACAATTATTTTCCAGACCAAGGACTATTTTGACTGCCTGCATTAACATACCAGATGCAAGAGGCTACTTCAGCTCAATTTCAATAATCTGTCCTCAATTACCCAGATCACATTTCATTTTTGTGCATATGCTGCTGATTCAGAGGCTAACCTGGGTTCCTTTCTTTTCTCCAAAACCAATTCTTGTTTCCCAACGTTACTTAATTCTATTTTCAAACAATTCAACAATAAAATTACTATGTAGCTGTTATACACTTGAGATTAGATCCTAGTTGCCAGACAGATGAAACTTATTTGAGACCTTCAAATGAGAAGAATCATAAACTGCAACCTCATAAAAGAAAAATATTTTGAGATAGCCTCTTTTACTCACCCGACAAAGTAAGACAGCTTTCTTGAAAACCATTTAAGTTGTGTTTGAACTACTTCTAGTATTTAAATAAAAGGAAGGCGGCAGATTCTCTAAAGCTACAAGATACAACTAGGATAGGATTAATGACAATGTGCAATGCATCAAGAACATCCAATAAAATACAGCCACATTTCAGAGTACAGACAGGATGTAAAATGACACAAACATTAAGAAACCTAAAAGCAACGACCAAAATTTTCTCTACTAAGTTAACCTAGCTTAAACTGACTACTGATCTACTCCAAGCTCAACACAACACTAAATACATTAACATTCCTTCTACCCTACACCATAGTGAGATTAAAGTGTTAATTGCCTCTACATTTTGCTCTCTACTCACATATTCTTACACTTAGATGTGTATGCTTTACTGACTACAGTGGCAGTAGGCTGTCCTCTACGACTTGCTCTACAACTCTCATATTCTTACACTTTGCTGTGTTTACTTTACTTACCTCTATGACAGGAATATTACAGATGTACCCAAGACAATTTTTTGTTTGTGTGCGTGAGTGTGTGTGTGTGTGTGGCACTGATGTGTACACAAACAAGTGCATGCATGCCAAACTACATCTGGACGGTCTCCAAAAATGTACCATACCTGCACCTGTGTATAAATTTCGACAACATTTTGTAGAAGGGGGCATTTTTGCACAGGGATAGGTTTGGCATCCTTACAGCTGAGATGAAGAAAGACCCACACATGAAAACCATGGCCACCTGCCCATATTAGTTTCAGAGGTGTTGCCTCAATTTTTCGACAACAAGTGCTCAAAGTCAGCATTAGATATATATGCTGTAAGTTGTAACAATATAATTGGCAAAAAGGCAGGCTGCCTTTGCCACAAGCAGTGAAAGTCATAGATTGTAAGAAGTAGCCAACTGACAGGATTCAACATCCAAACGTACAGAGATTTTTGCCAAAATAGAATTTTGAAAAGCTGAAGCAGGTGTGACATGATATCGATTACATAAAATACGGTAATTAAACTTTGACAATGATAAGAACCATACACAAGAAAACTGGGAAGAATTATAAACTGAGACCCGATACAAGAAAACTATTTTGAGATAGTCCCTTTCCTCCACCCTATATCATTGCAACTGCTCTGTTGGAAAAGGATTTGACACATTCCTTGCAAGTAAATGAATGTCAAAGAGCAAAATTGTGCCTCCAAGAAAACTTATTATTTCAGGATAGATGCAGAGCCCACACAAACAATATGTAGAAAGACCAATTCAAAAGCAAAAAGCTTCCCAGCTAACTGCTTTTGTTCCCATAAGCATTTGCCTGGTTTCTCTTGGCTCTGTACATTGTTCTTAAATGCTGAGACGCATACTGTTATAGCATATATAAACTTTGTAGGATTTCTCATTCATAGCCATAGAATGACGTTTTCAAATGGTTTCCATATTCTATTTTTAAAATAGTTACAATCATACAACTGGTTAAAAGGCAGGTTACTAGAGCTACAACCTATTTATTCTGATGCTGGGATTTCTTCTTGAAGATCTCTGTGTGTCTATAAAATTTATGAAAGACTACCTTTTTTGGTTCTTGGTTGGACTAGCTCATTAATAAACATTGTTTGATATTTAAATGTACCTGTTTCCTTGTCTGATAGGCAGATCACTAAATCTAATTGCATGTACTTCATGTTCACTATTATTTTTTGCTTTAGGTTGGTCTATGTCACCAAGAACATGCCATTCGAGTAAATATATTTCGTTCACAAAATAACTATTTTTAGAACTATCCAACCATCTCAAAACCAATTTAGTATGATATAAATGGTGACACGTGAGCATAAAAGAAACAATTTCATAAATTGCATGTTTTGGTGGGTTCATTTCAAGAATAGCTCAAGAATCAAGATACAACTCATGGAGATATTGTAACATTGCAAATTCCTAAGAACAGGAAGCAATGTCCTAAACAACATAATGTGCCTGTCACGATAGATTCAACAAGCAGTTTATAAACATTTAAAGAATCAAGCAAACACCTTACAATCCTAAGGAGATTATTATGTTACCCTTGTTGGCTGACTAAACCCGAACAACGTTTCTTTTCTTTTTTTTCTATTTTACACCTAACTACTCATTCTAAATTTGAGGAAAGGTATGCTGGATTTTATACCTAGATCACATTTTATTTAAGCAAACTTTTAGCTCTCATTATGTCATGTAGTGGAATTCTTACATGACTGGCAAAGAGCAAACAACATTTATGGACTTTCTGTAGCCATTCAAGTAAACAAAGACCATATTAGAAATTACACAAAATACCAAGTCACAAATTATTACAAACACATCAGTGTAGCTTGCCAAATCTACATTAATGCAGAGGATATACAAGAAAATGGCTTCAATTGCACAAGGAAAATTCAATTGACTGGTCCCACAGGAAAGTCATTTGGAAACCACAAACACTAAGGCAATGAAGACAATAAATGGAAAAACGATAGTGGCCCTACTGTACATGGCTGTACCTCTTATCTCGTGGTTGAAATGCAACATTATTGGCTGAAGATGGTAGGAGCAACTCTGCAAAAAGCCAGCATGACGTACATTAAGCAGGAATGCAAGGAGATGGCTGCTATGTAGCAACCTCTGCCGACTGCCAGTCGAGATGATATGTTTGCAGGACAGAGTAGAACGCAAAAATTGATCCAAGCCAATGCAATTACACACAGTATGCTAACAGAAGCATTTACTTGAGTTGGCAGCCGCATTAAAACATAAAGTAAATAAAAGCTACTCTGGATTCATGTAGGATGATGTAGAAAAGCAATACCAACAAGTTCCTTGGGCTTGAACTCCATTCCAATGGATTTATGGTAGCTCAAAAGCTTGAATAGATGTTGAATAAAGTCTCAATGCTAATAATTCGTTTCGAATTTGGTCAATTCAAAGCTAAGTCTAAACATCCCTTTCAAGAAGTCAACATCTGATATATTTTCTTCATGTCATGGCAGCTTCAAAAGATTTTGATAATGGATGATGCAAGAACCATCAAATTTCCGCAGTCCATAGCTTTTTGTAATAGAGGTTTCCGGATAAGCTGTGTGCAATTATTTATTTCTTTGATATTTCAGATCACATCTGTGATTCATCATCAGGAAATGAAGAGCTCAAGAAGAAAGCAAAAATGATGGATCACAAAATGTGACCCCAAATGTCAAAGAAATAAATAATTGCATACAGTTTATCCAGAAACCTTTCTATTAAAAAATGGACAATGTGTAAAACAACTATCAGGCTTCTATTTATCAGCAAGAAAATCTGGAAAATTTTTGCCATCCAAGAAGTATACCTATCAGTAACTTCCTATTGAATTCCATATGACTATAAATTTTAGAAGGATTGAGAAAAGTATAATACAGATCTTAAGATATAAAGGTCCTAAAAAGCAATATCTAGATTCATCAGTTCAATTAATGGTTAAATAAAAAATATGTCGAACCCTAGGTAAAGCAAATGCACTTCTCTTGCAAGTGTGTCAGCATTAAAAACATCCAACATCCAGTAATTGTAATTGGAAAAAGTAGGAAGCATAGTCATCCAGATACAGTCAGCAGAGAGCTCTTCATGAAACTTTGCATACAAAGAAACTACCAGCATTTTTTTATTTTAGAATCAAATGATTTCTTTTTAATTACTAAAAGCAAACAATAAACAACTAGCACGTGATAAGAAAAAGAAGACAAGCACCAAATTTAGATGAAAAAGGAAACAAAGTTTTGTCACTAAGCACTTGTACAATTAAAAAAAGAAAAAAGCAATTAAACAGGTGGAATCAAATCAAGTCAATTTCATGTGTCAAAGTTTATACAAATATTTTCCAATATTGCATAGATGTTTAGAAAAGAACCCCGATAATCCAACATCACGTACAAATATTTTCCAATATTGCATAGATGTTTAGAAAAGAACCCCGATAATCCAACATCACGTTGATGTTTGGATAAAAAGTAAAAACCCTGATAAATAAACAAGTTAAATTAGAATCACTACAAAACGGACAACCCAGTACAACAATAAGAATAGCCCAGTCAAAAATAAGCAGGGTTAAAACTGAACTTTACACCATATTCAGACCTGCTAACTATGTGATATGTAATTCCCTTAAATATAGCCAATCACCAGAGAGTCACGATAAAACAAACAGACACAATTGATCAATAACCAACAGACACCTCTATAGATAAGGCATTAATAACCAGAAGAATCTTGACAAGCCGTATCTTCTAATAATGCAACATCAACACCATTAACTAAATGAAGGCAACCAAAGCAGAAACCTCTCCACAAAAACTAATTAGCCTTCAAAAGATACATTCTTCCTAATTTAAGAAACGTATCACAACTACTTGGGGCAGATTCCTTCTTTTAGTATTTCTATAGCATTACTATAATGTATATAGATATTCAGTGCCACAATCTCAAACGAAAATTGATTCAGAGACTCACATCTTTATGAATAATTCTATGAGGCATCCTTCTGAGGATTATTGGTTGCAGTCTTAAGGCAGCAGTTGGCACAAGTTCTGCAATTTGTTGTATTGCCAAATGCACAAGCTCCAAAATTTCACTTTTCCTTGCAAGGTGAACATCTTTTTTCGAATGAAGTTGCTCTGCAGTAAGCCCGCCTAATATCTGCCTCCTGGTTAGCGAATCCGTGTGAAATGGCAATCCGCATGAAGGAGGAAGGAAATTTCTGACAAGCATATCCAAACAATTGTCCACAAATCTTCCATTGGATGTCGCCTATATGCCATTACTAAATAGGTCAGGCTTGCCTAATTCAAATACCTTATCATCAAATAAGACTGCGTTAAGGTAAACAAGGATTCACTTAGAACAAAACTCATAGCTTGCAACATACCAAATTGATAATAAATTCCATTAACACATCTGCTACATCCAAACTGTAATTCCAAAAGCTCATACCAAGGACCTGAATACATATCCGGAAATGTCAGCAGCACTTTCCAATTAATATGATATTCATTACAGCTAGATGCATTGACATATGTATGCATAATTCTTAACACCCTATAGCTAAGCATCTGGCATACCACAAGTACCTCAAATATAATACAACTGATAAGAGGCAATCAGACTTACACAACTAACAAGAGTAGCATGGTGATGCTCATTAATAGATGACACTGCGTGAGAGAGGGCCTTTAATGTCATCTGCCAATCCAATCAATGAATTATCATTAGTGGTAACTACATTGTCATTTATTGGACAAAGTTATATACTCATATCACATATGTAATTACTGATAAACTAATTAACTTAGCAAGAGATTGAAACTAGCAACAACATCAGCACACTACAACTGTCAACAGAGACAAATAAGTATCAAAAGAACACCCCGTAATGCAAGGGAAAACATCATACCACCAAATTTGCCTCTTGGCGAGGGTCTCTGGCATCGCAATTAGTAAGCTCACGTATGAGATAATTATAATTTGTGGCATCCCCCTACAATTATAAAAATTTACACGAGTAAGGAAGTATAAAATGAAAATATAAGCCTTATTCAAATTTTGTGTTGACGATTTAACATAATTTTAACACACTCAACTGTCAATTTTAAGAGTTTGTAATTAGGGTTTTTTTAATAGATCTGCTCCTATTTTTTGTAAATCAACCAACTATACCATATAACTAATTTGACACATTATTTTCTGGCAATATCTAATTCTAATACAAACAATCAAAAAGCGAGCATAAGAAGCATTACATTCAAATGTTACACAGATTATCAAACTACTGATTTTAATTTTTAACTGCATGGGAATAAATTCACGACGATTGACAAACGGCAGAGGCATTTCAAACAACTGACAAAATGGTATTGGCTGATGCAGGAAGGTGCTTGTGACTTAAACAAAGTAGCATTCTATTAACACAGCCTTGACACAGCTTAATAAGTGGAAGTCTGCTTAATTAACCAGGTTTGAAACAGGTAATACACGCAAAAATATGGTAATCTTAAAATGATAAAAATGTTCATTAAAATATATTATAAACAGATTTAAAACTCACTAATTACTAACGAGTTATTAAATAAATAAGAATTTGACTAAAAATAATCTAATGAACTTGAAAAACCCTGAGTATTATGAGTTATTAACCAACCCGGAGAGTTATTAAAGAAAAACAAATTTATCAGTCAAATTCCATGATTGGTTGTTAATTCATACAGTACGTTAGAACATTACAAGATTAACTCCAAGTCTCATTTACTGGCATGTTTTTGCTGAGTTGCACCATTGTGGGTCTGAGCATGAAATTAACAAGATAAAACACCACGAAGCGCTTTCCATGGACTGGTTTTCAAGTAGGTTATAAGTTAGGAACAATAGGATAAATTATACTTCATCTGCACCTTTAGACTCTCCATTTCTTGTAAAGGTGGTAAAACAAGACTAAAGGGAGTTAAACATGCTGGAATCACATGGTCCACCCAATGCAATTGATGTGGTTAAATTGAATCATGATGTGGCCTTTACTGATAATCCTGAGCCTGCTAGATCTGGAAACCTTAATAGTTAATTAAAGTTTGGATCAATATGATAATTTTTACTTCATCTGCACCTTTAGACTTTCCATTCCTTGGGAAAGGTGGTAAAACAAGACGAAAGGAAGTTAAACATGCCGGACTCAGGCGGTCCACCCCCTGCTATTGATGTGGTCCAACTGAACAATCATGTGGTTTTTAGTGATAATCCTGAACCTGCTAGATCTGGAAGCCTTGATTTGAGGCTTGTAAAGCAAACATATCTATATCCTCACCCTCCATCTTGCATCCGAAACTAACAAAGAAAAAACAAAAATTCACACGTGTAGCAAGTTTAAGACTTGCTCTCTGTTTGTCCATCAAAAGCTATGCAGGGGAATGAAGCTCAATAGTTATCACCAACGCTTTGTCAGAAGGCCATTGCAGGAATTGACTCTTAAACACCATCCTCGAAGAAGGCCATTCAGTAACCCTTTCCTACAACTCCATCGCATGGTCTCGGATTTTCCATGGAAGCAACAAGTCCGCTAGCTAACCACGGTATCTCTGAGCTTAGTTTTATTCACAACTCCTTACCGTCGCATTATCAAGCAGTAGACACCATTGTTAAGAAAGAAGAGAAGCGGGATACTGATGTCTTACATAACATTTTTATTTATCATTTGCTTTAAGTTTGAGGATAGTCATTTCCTAAGAAATCAAATAATTATGATACTTCGTGACTTGTTGGACACATTACAAAAATACAACCACAAATTAAAGCTTTTAATCTGGAGTAGTCCGCAATAACTGAAATAAAAGAAGATTTGACAAAACTAAGTACAAAGTCTTTAAGATCCATCGTCATAAGAACTTTGAATTCGGATCTTTTTCAGAATTTTCCTTTGTTTCAGGCACAGTTAAATTATAGAACCACAATTTAAATACCTGCACGACAGATGTGAGGGCCTGGCGGATCCACAGCCTGCCGACGGAAAGCAACTCTGTATTCAGTGCAGTACCCATCCTTTCCGAGAGATTATCGGCCCCTTAGACTTGGACTTCCATGCCAATAAAAGAATAAACTCAAGTCCGAAAAGCTAATACCAGAGTTCCTACTGTTTTGTTACGTTGTAATTATAGAGCAGCCCTGTAATGGCTGACTTTCTTTTAATTCCGAGTCAAAAATTTGTTAATAACGGCTGAATCTTATGGCGAAATTTTCAAATGGATAAAAAGTCCCACTGTTATTCAGCAGGAAGTAGATTTGTTTCGTCGGCTTTTGATTTTCTAACGGTTTGTTTTGCTCTTTCAGAGTATACTGTTTTCAACTGAGGGTAAAGCTTTGGGAGGAAAAAAAATGCGCAGTAAAGAGCGTCAAATCGAAAGCATTCCTGAATTCAATAGAATGTACTTACACAATACAATTGCTGCACAACACAAACTCAACCTTAAATACTAGATTTTGCCTCCAGATTGCATGTGCTGAAGGAAAGTATTTCAGCTTTTTCTAGAAACTCCAGAGATTAGAGCGGCCGGATAGCAGTGTAAATTTAAAAAATCAGAGTTAGACGCAAGGCAAGGTGGTCATTTTCCTGTCTCAAAGCGGGAAATTTAGGCACGTTGGGCAACTTGGATAGTAGGTAGGTAGGGACAGACAGGAATTAATATTGATCCAACCGGTGGCGGCGGGCACTGGAGGGAAACTTGTTGCACGAACAACCAACTTGTTGCAGCATACGGACAGTGCAAACAATCGCGTATCCCTCGAAATCAAAATGTTTGTTTCCATGTTTATATATTACTACACTGCACCGGTCAGCATTTAATATATTCTCCTGCTCGCCATCCAGACCGTAGTCCTTTGGTACGGGACTCTCCCCACAATTTCTGCCTGATTTCTTACCACTCAACGACTACATTTATTTTAATGTTTTAAAACTGAATAGATATAGGTAGCTGTTACTTTAGTAGTTACTTGAAAAAGTGGGAAGTCACTATTTTTGTCTCTTTGAAATGCTTTATGATTAATTATATAATATAATAATATGTTTTTTAATAATTTATATTATATAATTGATATAAAATCAATAATAAAAATAATTATTATAAAAGTTTGATTGTGTAAAATAAATATATAATTGAATATATAATATAAATATACAATTTTAGAATGTTGTGTTATATTAACAATAAAATTAAAATTTTATATATAATTGAATATATAATATAAATATACAATTTTAGAATGTTGTGTTATATTAACAATAAAATTAAAATTTTATATTATATAAAAAATATATAATATATAATAATAGATCATTATTATATAGTTTTATACTAAAAAATATAAATATTAAATATTTGATATATTTACTCTTTTTTATCTTTTATTAAAATATGGATAACGTATTAAAAAAATGTATTTTATTTTATCTAAAGATTAGAATTAACCCAACATTCTTAATATTTGTAAACATGGATCATAGTTAATTGTGATGAACAATCGATAACCAACAATTTACCTCACATTCTTTACATTTGTAAACATGGATCACAATCAAATGTAACTCATAATTGGCATATGACAATTCAATTCACATGCTTAAAATTTGTAAATGTGAATCATAATCAAATGTATTGCATAATAGGCATATTACAACTCACTTGACATATTAAAGGTTTGTTAACATGCGAGATGGTCAAATATAACCCATCATCAATACCATACAACTTTCAGCACATTCTCGAGTTTTTAAACATGGAATACAATTAAATTGGTACCATACATCATGATCCTTTGTTTTAAAATTTGTAAGTGTGGATCGTATGATAAAATGTACTCCATAATTGGTAGACTACAACTCATCCTACATTCCTAAGATTTGTAAGTATGATTCACAAATCAAATGCAACCCATAATTTATATCAAAACCTACCCCACATTCTCAAGATTTGAAAACCTAGATCACATGCAAATTGGTACCCACATTCTTCAAACTTACAAACATGGCTTGTAGTCAAATCTAATTGCAGAATGGGTTCAATAAGAAAGCCCATTAATTTTCATTAGCTATTCCAAACATATTTTTAAATCTCTCTTAGCCAAAGAAGACAAGGGAAGAAAGAACAAGATGTTTCTAGTTTCCATAAGCATTGTTTACTTAGTCATTAGATGAAGGAGATTTAATAGGAAGGAAAAGGCTTTCTTTATTTTCAATTTAATACTATAGTAATTTATTTCACATTAACTAATCATTTAGCTCACCATCAACATATAGGGATGAGAGAGAGAGCACTGACACACTTCCATTTATTTTAAAATACATTATTAAAATTAAAACTATTTATCATTTCAAGGTCATAATGTAACAAAGAGTAATCATAATTACATGTTAGATGTATTACTTGTTAGAATTGTGAAACAAGCACAAAACCACGAGCCACGAGATCAAACAGCAAACAAATACACTTTCCACGCAAGAGATTTGCAAATGATATATGCAATATTTCTCAACAAGAAAAAGCTACAGAAACTAGAGACTTACAAGGAGATATGAAAGCTCAAGATATAATTACAATGAGGGTTGAGTGCTTATAAAAGCAAAACCCTATATGAGAAAGGGATTAGATCAGGACAAGTGTCAACATCACATGAGATGAGACATAATGATCTAATATTAGCTCAACTAATAAAGTATTAAAACACTCTTAAGTTTAGCTTAAGTGCATGAGAATAAATTAGACTAATAATCAATTAAAAATTATTTGATTATTAGCTAATGCATGATTACTCTAACACCCCCCCTTAAGATGAACTTAGGGAGTAGCTAAAAACCCTAAAAAGAATGCATGATGGGTCTCGGCAAACAAGGCCATGTAAGGTACCCATGTACAAATAGAAGATCTTTATAATGTGGAGAAATAGAGAAAACCTCATGGGAAAAATTCCACTCCAAAAAAAGATGAAATCCAAGTGAAGGATTGAAGAAGCCTCTAAATAAGACAATGTCCTAAAAAATAGGAACATAGGATGAACAAAAAGAACACCACTGAAGCATGAAGAAGCTGCAAACCTGTCGTAATTCTGAAACAAGAACCTCCGTTGAAACAGATGATGATCGGGATCAAGAAGACAAGAATTTGCATGAGTTCCCTCAACAACACTAGTCGAATCATATGACAAACAAAGGAAAAACACTTGGAAGTCGAAGATACAAATGGCACAAGTACCAAAAGTCTGAAGAACTGATCATGTGAAAATAGAAGGTTGCCTCTGAAAATAGGAATGCAAGAGTTTCCATATGGTAAGTGATCCATCTCATCGAAATGCAAGTAACCAACCACTGATGTACGATGCATCCGAAAGTACATAGGAACATATATTATAGACATAGCTCACTCCAACACAAAACCGTAGAAGCATTAACACTAACAGTAGAAACCTCCCCATAATGCTGAAAAGGGAGAGGCATGATAGGTACATTGAAACTGAACGCCAGAAAGAAGTGCATGAAGTGAGGTCGTGGAAGGGACCTCACTTGACAAAGGCATGATGGTAAACAAAGGAAAAATATCAAACCCCCTCATGGCACTTTATAACATAGTGCAAGTATAATAAGGCATAAAGTGATGTGCAAGATCCCATAAAAGATACACCTACCTGTGGCACTTTATTAAAATGTGTTTACATAATGAAAAATTCATACAATGGAAGCCCATAATATCCAAAAAATGACATGTTGAAAATATAATTCTCTTACATAAAAACAGGAAACTAGTAGCACTATGATGAAGTAAATGAAAAAACTTGCACTTTCAAAAAAAATGGCACACAAAAATGTGTCCGGATGCAAAAGATATGGCTCATCAAAGTCTCCAAAACGAGAACTGAACAGCAACAACACTAAGAAAATTGAATTCTAGAAAAAAAATAGAAGTCAAAACTAGGAAACACATGTACCACTGCGAAGAGAACGAAATTCCACTCCATTTCAAAAAAATTGCATTGAAAAATATCGTTGTATGACCGAGATATGGCCTCTAGAAGATAGGGTGCAAAACTGAAAAGCCCAACGGAGAGTGGCTGAGTAGGGCAAAAAATGATCTCTGCCAAATTTGTCAAAAAACCACCAAAAATATGGGTCCGCCAATTTTAGAGGTGTTGATAAAAAAATTCTACATGTAAACATTATTTTGCAAAAAAATAGTAATTGCAAAAAAAAATTGCATGTTTTATTTTTAAAGAAAAAATGGCAAAAAAAAACTAATATATTTTTTTTCAAAAAAACATATAAAAAAGATATGTTTTTTTTATTTTTAAGTTAAAAAAAACTATTATATTTTTTTTATAAATTTAAAAATATATAAAAAAAATGTTATTAAAAAACATATTTAATAAAAATTAGGCAAACCACTTGGGTCGCGCCACTGGGCAGAGCCCGAGGGGCCACTGTCCTACCAATGGTAGGCGGCAGGACAGCGACGGTACCTCGATGCCCACCAAAGAGGGGCGGTACCCAAGGCCATTAGCAGGCGGCGATACCTTGGTATTACAAAAAAAAAAATTAAGACAATTTTTAATAATAAAAAAAAATAGCGATTTAATGATTTTTATTTTTATTTTTATTTTTTAAATTTCGTAGGAAAAAAATATGAATTTTTTAATCTCAATCCGCATGTTGGGGAGGTCCTACGGCCTTCCTAGCAAAAAAAATGTCTTAAAAGCTCTCGACATGAATTTTGACGATTTGACAAGCAATCTTAAGGTTTTTGGGCCTTTTGAGCACAATGGTGACGTTCATTTTGGCTCAAAACACACCAAAATTGTAGCTACCCTCTAGATTCGGAAATGAAGCAACCACTTCAAACCTTCGTAGATTTGGCATTATGAGTCACAATTAGGTGAAACAAAAGCCAAATTTGATTTTCTTGACAGCTCTAAATCCAATGATGAGGTTCTTTTTGCATCAAAATGCACCAAAAAATTCGCCCACCTCCAAAATTTGCAAAAAAGATAAAGGGGATTCAGATTTGATGCACGTAACCCTTGTTAAAGAAAGAAAATCTCATAAATTGAGAAGGGGTTTGTTGAATCGAAGCTCTAATACAATGTTAGAATTGTGAAACAAACACAAAACCACGAGCCATAGGATCAAACAACAAACAAATACACCTTCCATGCAAGAGATCTGCAAATAATATATGCAATATTCCTCAACAAGAAAAA